>JABCKU010008256.1:0-32589 GCA_018221655.1 Myochromella boudieri
CAAAAGAGTAAATTAAACGCTCTGCCTTAACGCTGATCAAGAAAACAGACTTCAAGCATTTGTTGCAGACACTGAAAGATCTCCGAGACAGAGCCAAAGTCATGGCGAAAAGCTGAGGGCCATCTTGGCATGACCACAAAAACGAGTTCGTCGAAATGTATGTATTCAAGGGCATGAATAGTATGGTTTCGATAATCTGATCTGATTGATTCTGAGTTTAGTCTTTGCAGGACTTTGAGTTCATCGGATGGTGTTCGTCCAGAAACGAGCCTGTGTAGGTTAAGCAGTGAAAGATGATCTCAAGACACCGTAAATCTCACTTGATAATGACCTCCCTGCCTTCAGCGTCTCGAGCTGGCCACACTCGTAAGGACTATGGAAGGCAGGATGGTTTTACTGAATGATTATTTGTTCTCGTCAAATGCGCTCACCACATGACAGAGTACTACTTGACTATCGTCTTCGAAAGCTCGGCGCGCAAATGGATGGGCTGGAGAGGGATGGGCCGCGGGTCCCCCAGGATCCGGAAGAAGAACTTGTGGGTTCTTGAATGGAGCAACATACAACGTGTATCCACGAGATTTGAAAAAGGGACGTAAGAAATTCCAGGCGCCAAGGTAAGTCTGCATATCTTTGTAGTACATTTCAGGATTGAGAGCATCGGTGAAGAGCCATCGATCATCTGCATAAGGGGGTACGGGGTATCCTGCACACCAGGAACGAAAAGTCCATAATGCAGTATCTTTCAGAGTATCAAGCCAGATTATTTTTGTCATTCGCAAATAAGGCTTCAAGGTGAAACGGAAAAGGATCAAAGTAACCAACTTCGTCTAGGTGTACGCGCGGTGGTTGCGCGGTGGGGCCTCTGTGAGGCCAAGGGACGCTGAGAAGTTTACGTAACCATTTTTGTAGCCCGCGAACATCAGCGTCATTCTGACTCGGATGTTCCCTGGCTGTGAGCGCTATGCCAGAAACTCAGGTTCCCACCAACAGCGAGCTCCTCGACACTCACTGGTTCAGCAATGAAAAGCCCAAGCATATTTCTTTCCCCGCTCATGGAAATTCCGTGATCACTTGCCTCATATTTTCTCATGGCCGTATCATATCTGCTTCCGACGACCATTCAATTCACATATACTCCCCCATGACGGGGGAGCTTATTCGTACCTTGAATGGCCACGAGGGTGGTGTCTGGGCGATTTCAGCAACCAAGGATATCTTGGTTAGCGGATCGACTGACCGCACTGTGCGTATATGGGACCTCGTGACAGGGCGGTGCACACACATTTTTGATGGCCATACCAGTACCGTTAGGTGTCTTGCCATCGTCAAACCCGAATGGGTCAACATGGAACAGGAACAAGGTGGATTCTTTTTGAAGGAAAAGTGGCCGAAGAGGACTTTGATTGTCACTGGAAGCAGGGATCATTCATTGCGGTTGTGGGCATTGCCCCGACCTAGTGAACCGGAATATAAACGTTTTGGTGTGGATGACGCGGAGGTTGGTCTTGAGGAAGCTGGTGTGAGTTCTTTCACTAACTTTACGCCATTTTATGTTAGAGGAGGTGATGTGATAACCACAGGATCCAGAGGAGAACCCATATCATCGACTGCACCTCGAAGGTCACGAACATGCTGTTCGCGCCTTGGCAGCAAGAGGAAGGACCCTAGTATCCGGAAGCTATGACAATACTGTTCGTGTCTGGGATATAATTACTGGTGCATGCAAATGGGTTCTAGTTGGCCATACCCAGAAAGGTAAATTTGAATGTTCCACGCGTCTCCTTGGCGTTGACTACTCTGTTTCCTGTAGTCTACAGCATAGCGCTCGATCCTCCTCGAAATCAGGCTTATTCTGGTTCGATGGACGGAACAGTACGCGTCTGGGACGTCCGTAATGGACAATGCCTGCACGTATTGACGGGCCACACCTCCCTCGTGGGCCTACTGAGTCTTTCCCCCTCCCATCTCGTTTCGGCGGCTGCCGACGCGACGTTACGTATCTGGGATCCTGACACGGGGGAACTTCAACACGTTCTCGCGGCCCATACAGGTGCGATCACTTGCTTCCAACACGACGAGGTTAAGTTGCTCAGTGGATCCGACGGCAACTTGAAGATGTGGAATGTGAAGGACGGGTCAGTTGTTCGTGATTTATTGTCCGGAATTACTGGTGTATGGCAAGTGGTCTTTGAGGGACGATGGTGTGTCGCTGCGAGTAATAGAAGCGACTCGACTATCATGGATATATGGGATTTCGGCGGGGAAGATGGCGATAGCATCGAAGAGCGGCCAAGCGAAGTCGATGAAGATGGCTTCAGCGATACTACTGATGAAGGGGATGATGAGCTGGGCACTTCAGGGATCCGGCGGATAGCCGTTGCCGTCGACGAAGATGAGCAGAATCAAGCCGATATTGATGCAATGGACCAAGATCTTCTTATTTCTTCTGATACTGAATTCGTGGACATTGAAATCGATGAGGATGGCCCAAGACGAAGGTCCAGTCGTACCCAATCCATTGAAGATGCCGAGGATGAGCTGAGTACTGTACGAATTAGGCGGATAGCTGCTGAGGTTGATGACCCCGACGCATCGACGATGATTTAAGATTGCTTTTAGTTATTTCATCCTCTCCCATCTTCCCACCACCATCTTCTGTATACCTTCGCTTTCATTTTTGTAAAATTCATATATTGTATCATATACACTCGCAACGCTCTAAGAATGCTCGTGTTAGAAACGTTGGTGCTTGAACTTGTGTCTTCGCACTAGGGCTTACCTCTGTGAGTACGCAATGTTCAAACGACCTGGTCATTAAACTGACATTAGGTATCTGTCCAACCCGCCAGTGAGCAAAGGAGCTTTAGGGTCGGTGTGCGGACAGTCAAGTACAATGACTCGAATGGGGACAACAGTCGCCGTGCCTTGAAGGATGTGGTATGGGGTGCGGTAAGGCGCCTACTCTGAGTCGAACTTGAATACCCCATTCAAGTTTGAACGTTCAATGTTTAGTTGGAGCTAGCCTTATGCCAGAGGGACCTGCCAAGTCTTTTGGTGCCTTTGAAAAGTTTTAATCAATAACTCAGGCGATATGTGAATCCGGATGTTAAATTAAGCCAGGTAACAGCAAATGATAGGTATCTAATTATAAGGGAGTCGTGAGTCAATAAGAGTCACTGGATATACCGTATTATGCTCAGTCTGTGGCCAAATTTTGTCAGCCCTAGGTCATGCGGATCAGCTGTGACCATAATGGATTCGCTTGCACACTGACTCGAATGATGGCAACAAGACGTATGGTACGCATTCTATACGATGGCGCAATATTATGCGTTCAGAAGATCGACAGAATCGTGCCCAGGCCCTCATATAGACAGTCTTCAGGTGGACGAATGTCACCAAACAAGGCGCTCAATTGACATATGACAGGCATAAGGAGTTCTGAAGGCACAGATTGTGGGCAAGGAAGCTCAAGGATCCCATGTCAAGGACTGCTAGCAGGTGTTATGAGGGATGGACGGCCCGATCAGGTGGTGGAAGTATTAAAACTTTGCTTCCGATGTTGCTTCCAAAAAGTCCATGGTTGCCAGACGTGAGAGGTTGAGCAGTACTGGAGTAGATAAGGATAGACATTAACATTCCATCGTTTATTTAACACCTTTATGCAAACTGGTGTTCAGTGAGCGGGCAGTTTTTTGAACAACTTGAATGATGGCGGCGGGTGGCGGGATGATCGGTGTCACAGTCACACAATGAGTTGTTGAAATGGTCATGTGAGGCTAGTCATAGTTCAATCGAGATCGGCCGAGGAGAAAAGTCGGCCGGTACGTCCAGCCCGAGTCATCGAAAAACTTCTACAAAACGCAAAGTGGATCCTCATCTCCTCATCGTACCAACTACTTAGCAGTTCTTTCTGCTCGTTCCTTTCCTCTTTCCTGGTCGCCCATTCTTTTCTCGACCATGTCCTTCCCCGCCGCTAGGCTGCGTGCAAATGCTGCACCAAAAACTACACACTTCACCCGATGCCACTCCACAAAAGTTGGCACACCCTCATCATGTATGATTGAGGCAAAATCTCGTGTACGAGAACATGCCCGGAATATTAGTCGTACTACGACACAAAATGCTTCTGTCGCACCAGCCATGTATGTTCTCTAATGACTTGCTATTTTTAGTAGCTCATTGTATGTCGCAGACGTCCTGCAGCAGCCCCAGGTTTCCAGCAGGTACCCTCACCAAATAACCACCCGAATCTCCACTTCCCCAATGGTCCTGGGCCATACCCCAACGAACCCTTGGACCACACCTTCGTCGGCATGTCTGGTGGTCAAATTTTCCATGAGATGATGCTGCGTCATGGTGTTAAACATATTTTCGGTTACCCTGGGGGTGCCATCTTACCTGTGTTTGATGCTATCTACAAGTCTAAGCATTTCGATTTCGTTCTACCTCGTCATGAACAGGGAGCTGGTCACATGGCAGAGGGATATGCACGTGTATCAGGAAAACCTGGTGTCGTCCTCGTCACATCTGGTCCAGGAGCAACCAACGTCATCACACCCCTGCAAGACGCTCTCTCTGACGGTATACCTTTGGTCGTTTTCACCGGTCAGGTGGCGACCAACCTCATCGGCTCTGATGCCTTCCAAGAAGCAGACGTCATAGGTATCTCTAGGAGCTGCACAAAATGGAATGTCATGGTCAAGGACATCTCAGAACTTCCTAGGCGCATCAACGAGGCTTTTAAGATTGCCACTTCTGGCCGCCCAGGCCCTGTCCTCGTCGACCTTCCTAAAGATGTCACCGCTGGCGTACTCCGTACCGCCCTCTCCTACCGAGCCACCACTCCTGGCGCCCGTTTGGGCCTACCCACAAATCCCCTGCAAGCTCTCGAAGTGCCCGTAGACCGTAAATTGATCGAACAGGCCGCTAACCTCATCAACCAAGCTCAACGCCCCGTCGTTTATGCCGGTAACGGCGTCCTCTCCTCCCCCATGGGCCCCAAGTTGCTCAAGCAGCTAGCTGAGCAGGGCAATATTCCTGTATGCACGACTCTCCAGGGCCTTGGCGCATTCGACGAGACCGACGATCGATCTTTGCACATGCTCGGCATGCACGGTAGCGCATACGCCAACCTCGCGATGCAGCAGGCCGACGTGATTATTGCGCTCGGCGGACGTTTCGACGACCGCGTAACAGGCAAGGTTGCTGGCTTCGCACCCGCCGCTAGAGCTGCCGCGGCCCAGGGTCGTGGTGGAATCATCCACTTTGAGATCATGCCGAAGAATATCAACAAGGTTGTTGAGGCGTCCATCCCCATCCTCGGGGACGTCGTCACTAACCTCGCGTCTATGGTCCCCCTGATCAAGAGCGCACCGAGGGAAGAGTGGTTCAAGGACATCAGGCACTGGAAGAAAAGCTACCCATTCACATTTACGAAGAGCGAGAAGGGGCAGAAGATGAAGCCGCAAGAAGTCGTCGAGGAACTGGACAGACAGACTGCACATAGGAAGGAGGAGATAATCATTGCTACCGGTGTCGGCCAGCATCAGATGTGGGCTGCACAACACTTCAGGTGGAAGCATCCCCAGTCAATGGTTACTTCTGGTGGTCTCGGTGTATGTTTACTCTCCCATAATATGGAACATCTGGTTAATTATTTATTCTATAGACTATGGGCTTTGGTCTCCCGGCCGCCATCGGTGCCAAGGTCGCCGCGCCCCACAAAACCGTCGTTGACATTGATGGAGACGCCTCCTTCAGCATGACAGCAATGGAGCTCGCCACCGCATCACAATTCAATATCGGTGTCAAGGTCCTCATTTTGAACAACGAGTTCCAAGGAATGGTCGTCCAATGGCAAGGTACTGGTTTCCACATACTCATGTAATCTGATTATTGATGCTAAACCCGCTCCTTCTACAGACCTATTCTACGACCAACGCTACTCACACACGGAAATGACTAACCCTGACTTCGTCCTGCTAGCTGAGGCGATGGGCGTGCGTGCTCTCAGGTGCCACACTGCTGAGGAGCTGCCAGCGAAGATGAAGGAGTTCTTGGAGTACAACGGGAACAAGCCTATACTGATGGAGTGCTTGGTGACCAAGAACGAGCACGTCTTCCCTATGGTGCGCCACCTCTGCTTTTCGTGTAGCCAGCCGTTCGATAAACTAAACTGCATATTTAGGTGGCTGCGGGCAAAGCGCTACACGAACAATTGATGCATCCCTCCTTGAAAATTAAACCAAGAACAGACTAAATACCTGCAACAAAAATCTTTCTCAATAGTGGTTGGTACTCAAGCACTGCTCCAATCTCACTTTTATTTTTACCTTTGGATAACCACCTCATCCGTCATGCAACTATGTTTGGCTTACTGACTCACCTTACATCCAACACATCCGCCTAAAACACTTGCTTCGATGTACAACAATTCTTCTCTTATTTCTGGTCGCATATCTTACCATCTATATCTTCTATCTGCCCGCATCGCATTATTCGCATTATTCTCATTCCTACTACTACGACTGCAACGCAATCTAGCACACTTGCCAACCATTACATGAATTGTATCACCACCTCCCAAAATGAAACGAGGATGCTTGTCCTTTCTTTTATATGTCTCTTTGTGTCTGACACTGATTTAAATGCCTTTAACACTGTCACTTGGTTCTCGTTTCATGGCGCTATGACCCCTTTCAGATCCCACCTGAGTAAATTATATGCCTCGAGTGAAGGAGACGGGGGCATTGTACTCTCCAAGCTATATCTTAAAGCGCATACTCGAGTACATACACAGGATGTTATGTCTTGTAGGAAATACAAAGAAAAAGGTTAGGTGAAGTGGGTTTACAATCAAGTTTGATCACCGCACCTGCGCCACTAGTTCACGCACGTGTTTGTAGAATAATTTCTCAAGTGACACTTTCTTTCTGTTGGAACGCTGGTACACGTATTTGACATAGCGGCGCAGTGGTTCAGGAGAAAACAACAACAAATGAAGCCAGCTAAAACACAGGAACATATGTAAAGAACCTTTTTTTTTTAATACGCAGCACCCCAGATAGCGCCCACACGGTCCAACTCGTCTCCGTTACGTCCCCAAAACCCGCTGAGACCCCATTTTGCACCTCCAGCTCCAACATCAGTAGGGACGGTGGTAGTATTACAGGTGCTTGTTGTCACTCCGCCTTGGAGTGACCTCCCCTGATTTGTCTTGAAGTTGACAAAGAACACACGTGTTGTACCACTGAATGAGCCACTACACGCTTGTACTGAAGTAATAAACTCTCCTGAGGCAAGAGCAAATGTGCTTGGGCTTCCACCGGTACCACCACGTGTTGCCGTTGCCGTTGTGCCGTTTGCGTACTGCACAGTGTAGGAGAGGCCATCGACCCGGCTTCCGCTGCGCACGGTGAGAGAAATGAGCTTGGGCACGGAGGAGCTAGCGAGGACACCAGCGACGTCGTTGAATACGTCACCGTGAGGGCCGCCAACAGGATCAGCCAAACGGATAGTGGACGACAACGTCCATGAAACGCGGCTGGAGACGGGGTAGTGATCGCTCAATGGTCCACCAGTGCTGTTGACGAAGGCACTGTTTTCGTTGGTGAAAGTTGTTGTCTTGAAGGTAGCAGCGCCACTGGAGCGGGTGAGGATCTTATCCACCACTTCGCATGCGACCATCTGGGCCTGGGTGGTTCCAGCGGCAAAAGGAAAGTCGCAAACGAGAGCGTCTGCACCCTCTGCGGGGAAGGAGCCGCCTCGCACGTTTGTGATCCATGCGTCGGTGAGGCCGTTGGTGTTCAGCATATTGTGAATGGATTCGGAATCGCCTGGACGGGTGTAGCGAGAATTGGTGTCACCCATGACGACGACCGGCATGCCAATGGACCAGATCTTGATATAGCTTGATACCTGGGCCCAGTTGGATGTGCGGGCATTGATATCGCCATCCTCGGCTCCAGCATCAGCATGGAAGTTGTAAAGATCAATCCAGGCGCCATCACTAACCCGGACACGCATGAAGGTGAATCCTTTGGGAGTGAGGCAATCACCGCTGTTGAGGTTGCAGTCGTCCCACTTGATGCGCTCGAGGTCAATGTAAGGGAAGTCGGAAAGGGTGTTAAGTCCTGAGCCTATGGCAGCTCCGCCTGAAGTCGGTGTGCGGAAGGCATGAGTATCGGATGCGTAGAGGGCGGCGTGATAGTTAAAGTCCTCTTGGACGTGAATAACGTTGTATGGTTTGAGACGAGGGGAAATAAGAGGTGTATCGACTTCTGGATCGCCAGATGATAAGAGTTCTATGCAAGGGCAGATACGTATCAGTGGGTATTTACATCGTATCGAATGGCGATTCTCCTTACCAGGGAGGCCAGCAACGTTGTAGGATAGCAGACTGAAGGACCCAGTGGTCTGAGCAGCGGAAACTGAAAGGGCCAATACAGAGAAGGCTAACAGGTAACAGAGCTTAGCGGAAGCCATCATAAAGGGGGGTAGCGACGATGCCGAACTCTATGTTTTTTTTGTATTTCTTGCCTTTTATCCAGCTTCGCATCGAAGCACAGAAGTGGGAGAGAGATGTCATAGCCGAAGCACGTTCAGGTCATGGAAGAACAATGCGAACCAGTTAGAAGTATCAGTCAGCTGAACAGACGGCCGCCGGTCATGAGATCCAGTAAAAATCGCTGCAGAGGTCGATGAATCATAAAATTCGGAGCATTCTCCTGATCCTTGAAGATCCTTGAAGGTACAGTATGTAAAGTTGTAAACGTGCGAAATATGGACGATCAGTGTTGAATTTCTTGCCGGTGCAAAGTATTGTAGGCCAGTCTGGGGATGCTGATAATCACATCCCTACGAAGTATCAATAGGTGTGTGTTGTGGGTGATACAATTTTCTATTCTGGTCATGGTAAACTGAAGAAGATGCAAAGTGCCAGCCTCCTTACGCAGTGAACAACCATCAAATATAGGCGTTATGTAAGCAAGGACTTACAAGGTATCGATCGAGAACGTTAGTTGTTGAAGGATACGCAGATAACCCCAACGAAGTAACGATGGACAAGAGCAATATTCTCGAGGCTCAGAGTCTTGGCTCGTCACTGTACGAACAGCTGCATCAACCCGATTTGATCTTGAAACTCTTTTGGGATAACGAGAACTTCTTTCGTGGGTTGTGACACTTCTTCAACTTTTTGAAAACATCTCTCTCCCAGGTAAACAGTCTTGTCTTCGCATATAGTATCGCTAACTGTATATGCACTAAATGTAGGGCAAACCTCTTCCGCTGGAAATACCCAGATCAGGTATTAATGCCTGCTAAATTATCAAGAGCTCGCATTGAGCGGCCCGATGAGGCAAGTTTCGAGATTACTTTAGCTTCATACTTAGGCTAATTGATTTTCTCAACACAGAGGATTGCTTACCTTGAAAGCCTGATTGCTCAAATTAAAAAATTGGTAAACCCAAATGAGGGTGAGATGGTTGATGACAAAAGTGGTGATGAAGGTGATGCCGACGATGAAGAAGAGCCCAGAGATGCCAATGATGAAGAGGAGTATGCTGAAGATGAAGAGGGGGATGAGGGAGAAGGCAGTAATGGTGATGAGCAGCTGTGTGAACCCCTTCACGACAAAGACGACAGTATCTACCGTTGCATCGATTGTAACTGGGAAGTAGTTGACGGCCTTTGTGAGTGCTGTCAGAAGGAATACCAGTGGGAAAAGGCACGTAGAATACACCTTTTATATGGTTCAGGTGTTTTGGCTTACAATGAACTTATACAGATACATGACTCTGGGTCTCTTCCAGTAGACTCTTTCTATACCGACATCATGAATGAGTCTGATCGTGAACAACCCCCCCGCGGAACAACTCCACTTCGCGATTTTACAGAAGTTACACCATTGGAAGGCTATTCCCATGAACAATATACGTCCCTCCTACAACGTGGTGCGACAGCTCTCATGATCGAAACGTTCAACCTGGAGTACAGCGAAGCTCATGGGATCATTGCCTGGGCGGACTCTGTTATGTTTGAAGAGTTTGTGACACCGAAAATGCGGCAGGGCGACTTCTGGAAAATCCAGCTTGGGAGGCGTCTTACTCTGGATACAGATGATTACGATGGGGCAGCTTTTGTGGAGGGGCTAGTAGAGGAAGTTCTCTTCGGCCTATACCGCCAACAAAGGTGGCATACGGTAGAAGAGAGCCCAGGCGTTTGGTTTACGAAAACCATTCCTAAAATGGTAAATGTTAAGGTAGCTCATGAGATCGAAGAATCCAACAGCAGCAAGAACCATGGTAATCATCTTGTATACGCTTCTTCCAACAATGACGAACCTGCCATCACCTTTTGCGGCTATGATACCAAAGACGACCACGAAGAAGATATGGATGTGGATCTGACGCGTTCGTCTGACTCAGATATGGACGAAGACACAGACAGGCGCTCGGATTCTGCTGATAGTGACTTTGATGAGGACGAAGTGCTGAGTGGTGATGAAGGCCTATTGGATCATGCCAATGTTGTAACGTAAATGTCCTCATACTCCATATACATCCTCGTTTTCCTCATCACTTTCCTTACAACTTCTACAGGCAGTTCAAGTACACACGTGGCCTCTAGATCGTCTCCCACGTATATTTTACTCCAGTCTTAACAGACGACCTTTTTGCAGGGAGTTTCAGAGTGGATTATCGGATTTTCAAAACCTGTTTTCCCTCAAATTAAAGCTTAGCAATTACAAAGTATACTGCATAACACGATTAATGCTCCCAAAGCCTCAGCAATCTAGCCTCGTTCGTGAATATGGAACGGTCAGGTGGGGGTCGATATCGGTGTCACAATCCTACCCAATAACCCGGACTTCAGGCAACCAAGAATCATGTTGAAAAATACCTTATACGTTTTCATTATTCATTATTTTTAGTATAATAGAAAACACAGAACTACTTCCACCAACGTTGAGTTCAAGCTAACTTTGAGCAACGTCCCCTTGTTCATCTTAGCCGCGGTTTCAAAGCCGATGGTGGAAAGGATGTAATACATTTTGTTGAAACAGATGCCTTACCCCATACTTATCGTCATGGATTCCAATCAATGATCCTTCAACAGAAGAAATTGTCTCCCAAAGAGTTCCAACTAACAGCTAAGGATTTTGTGTACAGTGATCGGTCGAGCAACACATACGATAACTGTACCTGTACTCTGTACTCTAACGAGAGCCACAATCGATGCAGTAATAGTCAACTCATTTATGGAGAGGGAACTTTCAATCGAAGTTATTGACTTACATAAGGACGCAAGGTGCAATATCCAAAAGGTGATATCAAATAGATACCCCGACGGCGAATCTAGTCAGACGTGTGGTTCGCTCCAGGCTAAACCACACGATTAAGCTGTACTGCCACAGCAAAACGGAAAGGGCCAGATTCACCCATATGGACTAAGCCCGAATTTATCTGACAGTCACCATAAGTGAGAACCCTCCCTCCCACACATAGAACAGCGAGAGGCGTCTGTATGCAACGGTTTGCATGGTATGGAGCCGACAGAAGCGAATAGATTTACTTCAAACTGATACATTCAAATGCCTTTAAAATGGAAATCAGCCTCCCAAGTACTGTACTAGCAGGTAGGTGTATGATCGTAATGACGGCAAACGATGGACGAACCGCCTCAGTTGTGGAGCTCGAAGATGGGGCTATCCGCATAAACGAAATCAACCCAGCTAGGTGTATAAAGTTAACATCACCACCGAGGGAACGTATACATGTGTGCTCACGTTACATTGACCGCTCTTACTATGTACTCCTCACTATGAACGGGGGGGGGGGTTACTGAGCGACGGATGTTACATTTAGCACTGTGCTCACCCAACTGTGACCCTGTCCGTCGGGAATGTCGTAGAGACTGCACTCTGAACGGCAGGGTTGATATTTTCTCCAATAGTTTGCCTCAGATCAAAGGGCGCATTTTTAACACCAATGAGGAATAACGTGAAGTTCGCGGTATTGGGTGTACTGGTCCATGTAATAGTCGTTGGGTGGCCGAGGACAAGGCTTGACGGGGCTGCAATGGATAGCTTGGCAGAGACAGTAGCAGCCAATGCGAGCGGGATAAAACTGTGAAATACAAGTTCGATGGTAGTAGATTACCGAGTTCTACACGCGTGGGGCGTACAGCAAAATAAAAAAACTCACGTTGAGAAGTGCATATTGAAGCCAGGGATGGTGGGCCGTCGTAACTGGGGTAGCAGTTTTATAGGAAGATGGCGAACGGTCACTGTTTTCCGCGTTATCCTAATGGGTCATTTAAAATCAGACGCATCTCCATCTCGGTGCCAAACACGTAGAAGCGCACTAGCACATTACTCAGACATTGGCAGTGCAGTGTCTGGTGCCGAATCCTAAGCGAAAGACCCATTTCATGTGTGCTTGTGAGAAAAGAGTCGGCTGTATAGCCGAGACACGTTTCTCAAGTAAGCTATTAACAAAGGCAAATTTCCACACTATGAGCACAAATCCAGCGACATCTCATGAGGGCAAGAGTTTGTCGATGAACATAGTCCACTTGTGCATGGCCGACAAGACATAGGGAAAGCCAGAATATATCTCAGTGAAAAATTGTTCACGACTCGGAGGTGTGCCCCATGGGCATCCTGTTCCCCGAATGATTGACGTAACAGCAATACCGTGGAGTGGGGAGGGGGGTTCATAATGCTTCAAGAAGGTTAATATCTTCAGGTTTGGAATACTGGGACTGGAGAATTGGCAAGTTCGAAGGCTAGAAAGTCGACCAAGGATATCCATGATAGAGAGTTTGGCCCTAACATGCAGGTCCCAAGCTTAGTGAGATTAAACAATGAGTGAGGTTTGATGAGACTACCTTCGGGATGTGGAAAGTGACCTACTTAAGTTTGGTCAAATTTCGGCCAACCAGTGGTAGCATACTTCGTTTGAAAAACAATAAACTCTTGCCACTCTTGCTTGATGTCAGTAAGCTGAGAGAAAGGGTATCAGTCCAGTTATTTCCCTTTTTGTACATAACTCCATCTTCCAACTACATGATAAGTTCCACATAATTCCATGAGTCCCACTCACTATTCTGCATACGTTTTTGGCGCCCTGATGCCCCTCTTCGGCCTCCCTGAGTTACTATATATCACCTCCCCATTGGAACCTTTCCATCCGTCGGTAAATACGCCGTTTGTCGACAAGCCTGAGTTACGCCTGGCGGCTTCGCGAAGACGTAAGACATCATTCACCCAGTCGCTTTCTTTGAGCAAAGCCTGCCCCTCGTTATATAATGCCATCTCTTCATCCTCGGGAAGTATTTCGGTGGTTTGCCGTCTACCAGTACGCCAGAGAAGGATCTGTGAAATGGCTTCAGAGAGGAGGACGCTGGTACAGTACTACATGATTGAACATAAATCGATGTCGTGCATCGGGATATTTATGGAACTTACGTCAACTTTCTCGACTCCGGAGAGGTTGTTTTCGTAAGCATCGCATCCACGCTGTCGTGGTGGTGGGGTATTATGATCTTCAACAGTATCGCCAAGATCCTGCAAAAACAGAGATTGTAAGAAGTGAGTAATGTGGCAGAGCACTCATACCACGGAGTTCGGCGCTTCAGAAGTCGTACTCAGGGGAGGTGGCTCGGGAACCTGTGTTGTAAAAACGTGGAGGGTCAGCGTTTGACTGCGTTGGGAGAACGTGAATCATACCTCAGTAATGAAAGATGATTCTGGGGGAAGATCCTCCGGTCCCAATTGAATGGTATCTGTGGGCGATGCTGACCGACAGTGATCCAGTTTGGATGCTATGTTGAGAGTATCCTCGGTCTTGTCTATTCCACAAGATACTGGGTCATTCTCATCACCATGCCCCGTATCAACGACAGCCCCTGCTTTCTTCTCATCCCGCAAGCACCACTCGATCAAACATTGATGCAAAACGGCCACTTCACGAGGATCCATTCTGCCCCTCAACCCGGCGTTGGCAGCCAGATTCTTACGTTTTGAACCGCCGTTCATAAAATCTTCATGTCGCGACCTCGCAGGATGGTATTGGTTGTGCAAGATGGCCGACAGGACAGGCTTAGTATAAACGAACTGTTCCCTGATGTTGAGTTTAATGAACAGCTGAGAATCGGGAGGTGGGTCGGAGGGTATGGGACTTGGGGAGCGCCGGAACGTGGATGCGTCGTCGTCGTCGTTGTCGTCGTCATCCTGTACCTCCTTGAACTCACTTTCCCATTTGCCTAGCTACATTGTACACAAGTTATGAGTATAAAGAAGTCAAAATGTAGAAACAAAATAACACACCTCGCACGTGGCAAACTCAGCCTCCTCGCTCGTGAGGAACCAGCTCCGGGGTATGTCTTTCTGAGTAGTGTCAAGATATTCAACAGAGTATCTTGGTTGCTGCTGTTTGTTCTTGGGTGGTATATACCCTAGAACTTTTGCCGGCCAGTACAAGCTCGAAGCTTTCTCCTGCGCAAATATCAATTCTCCAGGTATAGAAAGGAGTTCGTCGGCAGGCGGCGGTGACCACATTGCTTGACGTTCCCGCCGAAAACCCGCGTTATCACTCGCGCTCGAGTCTCTCCTTTTTCGCTTTCTCGTTTTCTTCTCTGCTAGGCGCGGCGCCCTACGGGTTTTCTTAGGACTGGGTGTAGCCTTTCTCCAAAGCACTGACCCTACCTCCGGCATCGAGTCGTCACTATCGTCACATCCATCCAAGCTTGGAGAGACTTGCGCCGAACCAAACTTTCTTGGAGATACTGGCGATTTAGTCTTAGGTACAACGCGGCGGGCTGTTTCAACGCCAGATATAGGGGTGTGCTGTTGCTTTTGTTTTTTTCGTGGAGAAGTATGTATGATCGTGCCAACTTTCGTCCTTTGTTCAACGGGAGAAGATAGAGAAGTGAGAGAAGATGAGTCGGAAAAGTTAGATCCTGTCATAACATGGATAACTTTCGTCAAATTCGTGGCTTTTAGTGAGCAGATGGCATGTTCAACCCCACAGGCGTGACCATGTCGCGTCGCGTCACGTAGTGTCACCAACGTGACGAGGCGTATGACTCACTCACAACTCCCGCCGTCTAAATAATTTAGCCTTTTGACTGGAACTGAACAGTACAACGTATTTCATTTCAAAGATGACGGGATAGTTTGCTTTCTAGAATATTTTGGAAAAGATCTCTTAGCCCCAGTTCAATACGTCCCAGATTTCATTAAAACCTCGTGGCTAAGAAGTTCAAGTTTCAAAGGAGCTTCCTCTTGTCTCTTGGGTCCATCGCAGATGACCAAAGCATCTGATCGACGTCAGAATGGGCATCCCTTTTGGATGTTAGAGGTGTCATCGGCGGACCGTGAACCGATGCCAGATGACCAAGGTAACAGGTTACAGAGCAAGCTTCTTTATCCTCTGCAAGATGTGAAAGCACAGTGACATCTCCCGTTAGTGGTATATTATTGACGTCGCACTTTAGTCAGTGTACTTCGGTTTCTGGAGAGTTTCCAGGGGCGATGCGCCGTAAACAACTTAAGGACAAGCAAGAATTTGAGTTTCCTGATTTACTAAGATGAATGTCAGCTATGTGCATGAGAAAGAAAGGAAGACACGGAAATGAAATGGATACGTAAACAAGATTGGGTAATGGGGCTTGGAGGTGGGCTTGGACAATGCATACGCAGAGAAAAAGAGAAGGAAGAGATCTAGGGCGAGAAGGGAGAGCAGAAAACAGAATAAGATAAGCAAAAAAACGAATGGGACATCCTTCATAGCGGCGCATTGTCAATGTCCATCGACTTCGGATCTTCGCCCCATAGAATCGGAGTGTCTGCGCTGAAGACGTCGCCCACCGTGACTGTCGTTGATAGAAGACGGCGCTTTGAACGATCCGGCATGCGAAAATTTCCCCGCGAAACTGAATAGCCTTTTAAAAAAGGGTGCGTTTTTAAAAGAATTGGGCGTTGTTGGAGTTCTTATCGTTGATGTTGCAATTGAAGGTTCCGGACTGGGAGACTGCAAAGTACAAGAGTGAACGATTGTACCAACTGCCACTCGCGAAAGAAGATGATATTCAAAAGTTTACTTACTATGATATGTACTTTCTGCCCCGCCATTGGGAGAACATAATATGTGCTTCCCGAATTTCCACTTTCCAGTGATGATGAAGAGGAAGACGGACTAAGTGGTGGCGGCGGCGGCACTACAGGCAGTGACTGTGGGTTGCGACTATATTTATTGCTTCGCCCGCTCCACGTCCCAGCGCGATGATCCTCTTCCCTGGCTTGAGCGAGCGTATGCCCATGCGGGACCATTGTCGAAGGGAGACTTCCACTCGGCGCATATTGATTTGACGAGTAAACAGGTGCCGAGTGGCTGTAGATCATACCGTTGGGGCCCATCTGTGGCGGATAGTTATAGATGGCAGGGGGGGCATATCGCGGTCTCGAACTCGTGGGCGAAGGTGCATAAATAATAGCTGGGCGTGGTTTTGGTGCGTGATGTGGACGTCCCTGGGTATAAGTGTGCCATGGTTCAGGAGTGAAAGTAGGGTGCGTGGTAATAGACAAAGGGTGTCTTGCATGAGAACCGCCAGAAGGAGCATGCCCATGTGACGAAGGGTGGGGATATGGTGTTCTATTACGGGGAGGCATTGCACCAGGGAGCGCTGGTACCGGTGCGTACGAAGTATGCTCTGTCGATCTGGGAAGGGACTTAGAACGGTAGTGATTTGAGGACGACGCTCGCGGCACCGCCGGTCCGTTCGAAGGTAAAACTCGTATCTCTTCTGGAACCGCAGTTGTTGGATCTGGGTGATGGTTTGAGTTATGGCTCGAATGTGAATGAGCCAAAGGAGAACTAGGATGCGATCCGGAACGTCCACGGTGTCGAGAATTCGATGAGGTAGGGGAGGTAGGGGACATCGTTGAGCTTGATCTGCTATCATCATGTCTGTGCCTTGATTTACCAGGGCGGTGGGACTCCGTAGAAACGGGAATCGGCACATCGGGTAGACCATTCCCATAGCGTAAAACCATCCTTGGGGGAAGTGAATATGAACTCTCCGCCTCAGATACCGGTGATGACGGCACCCAGCCGTCCAGGGCGGAAGGAGGCATGGATGGGGAATATAGTTCTTCATCCTCGTAAGACTGGACCCAGCGAGCAACCCTGTCTTGAGAAGTCATGAACTCGCGGATAGCCAGCGACGACTCTGTGTACTCCGTCATACTGGAACCTTTTTAAGAGGCTAACGGCTAAGACAAAGCCAGATCGTTTTAAGGGAAGGGCAACCAAGGGCCCGAGGGAGAAGGTAGATAGGGTCAAAGGGAAGTTTGTATGGTCCTGGGAGCACCAAGGTTTTATACGCCTGAAAGAGGAAGCGATCGTGAACGTGCTCTTGTGATTAGCCTGTTGCCGAGAATCCACAAGGGCCAAATAGATTATCGACAAGTGTGGATAAGATCACAACGTGTTCACCTCGAGGCATAAGCCCGTGGCCTTGGAGGTTGATTCAACTAAACCTGGACCGTGGGACATGGGTGGAATGGCTTCCACAGCTTATTTCAAGCTCATTCTCTCAGCAGTTAGTACACTTTCAGCAGAAAGCCGCCGTCTATCCGGCTAGAAGAGTCTCAAAAGGGGGCCATGACAGGGGAAACGCATTTCAACAGCTCCGGTATATGAGTGGATGTTGATGATGGATGTCAAGAGGAAGCAGCGAACGCCGTCACGTTCAATGATTATGACAAAATATGGGTAAAATAGGGTCAATACCTTACAAATAGTTTCTGCACAGCTCTCGTCTTACTATTCAATAGGTCTTGTCAACAAGACAAGGGCAATCTGACATACTATGAAATGAAAAAGCGCGGTGCATAACCCCGGGGCTAAGAAGAAACGGCTGATAATTTCCGCCCAAATGGGCGTCCTAAAATGACAAAGGTTACAATGCCTGAGAACTACCCTCCCCAAAACGCCCTCTTTGGGATGCCTCCTGCACCGACACGAGGTGTGTCCGCCGCACAAATATTGGGGAAATAGATGGCCTCGCTTGAGTTCACCCCTGACCCTGACGTTGATTCCCAGTCAGGAATAACCTAAAGGTATAACATTCGTATTCACCGTCAAGACACCCGAAGCCACGAAGTGTTTTGGCGGTCAGATGCGAATATGATTTGTATCAAATGGACGCTATCGTCGGCCGAGGTGAAAACGGGACCAAGGAATGTTCGGCGTTCGTATCGTTTCAAGGCACGTCCTGGTCATCTATCAAGAGCGAAACCTATGTTTGTGGAAAGTGACCAATCCCCCCAACTCAGAGTATCTTGCTGTTGTTCGTTTGCTAGGATGCATCAAAAGAGAGAGTACAATGGCCATCATGGTACACTAGCATTTTAATTGCGAGAATGACCCATTACCAGGATCAAGGTCATAAACCCTTGAAGAGTGAACAACGTCGTGTGATCTTGCCGCCAGTTATCTGGAGGTAGCCAAAGTTCGATAGACGGATTCAACTCAATATCATCGATGCTGCGTGGCCTAGAAATCCAGGAATCATCATGTGAGGCACTACGAAAGATTGTACTTACCAGAGCGCATGATTCTGATGTAGTAGGCTTAGTTGCGTCAGGGTTGAGGGTGAAGACATCTACGCTTTTCAAAGTTATATTCTGAACCCATTGATGCCAACACGACATGATTAACGTTTGATTGCGGCGAGCTGTGTTAGATGCAAGCCGCAGTGCATCCATGAAAGTTGATATGAGAAGGCTGGCGTCAAACCGGGCACTGTCTAAGAATTCCACGTAGATGATAAAAGAACCCGGTAAGAAAGTTCCAAGATGTTGATAGAGAAAAAAGTCCAGCATGAAACTATGGCTCTGAGCAGACTCTGGATAACCGGACCACTGATCGGCGATCAAAACTCTTGATTATCCCGTATGATTATAAAACCAATATATCCACTACCACCGAGTAGTTCAATCCCTCAAAGTTGAACGAAAGAAATTACCAATGCAGCCGAAACGAAAATCCAGAACAGGAAAGGGGACGAAACCTGAGCACTGGATGAATGTGTGGGGCTGGGAGCGGACGATGTTTTCTCTGATGTTTGCGCCGAGCTTCCAGGTTGAGAGGATAGGGCAGTAGGAGACGAGGGGGAAGCATTAGTTGTTGTCGTGTCCGCATTATTTGTAGTGGCAGCCAAAGGAGCAGTGGTGCCAACTTGGACAAGAATGGGGCTGGCTGTTTCTGTTTCCGTTACAGCCTCGCCACTGATGGTGGCAGAACAGATAGCGAGACCCGCCGATAGTGAGCACTCCCTTCCAAGGGAAATAGTAGCGGCAGGAAGGTCATAGGTGAAGGAAACATAGTCGGCCCCCTCGACTAAGGTAGCTACAGTTCATCACCGTAAACTTAGACAGGTTTACGCGAAGTAGGGGAAAAAAACATACCAGTGCCGGGAATCGAAGGGTCAGAGAAGGTACCAGTGAGTGCTCCCTGGTGCAAAGCCCATGTTGTGCGACCTTGTGAATCAACACCAAGGATATCGGCACTAATTGGTTGTGGGTCGAATCCAGGAATGTAGAGGGAAGTCTGGGCAATTGCAGCTGATTATAGTTATGCGTAAATAAAATGAATGACGTTGAGAAAAGGCTGCTTACATGCCACAAGGACGGCCAAGATGGCCACAGAAGTTTTTACTAGCATCTGTGATTTGAGCAGTTGAAGGCGTCTCTTGCAACCCAATTTTGTGGTTGCAGGGGAAAAATAATCAAGGAACGATTATGCTTTTAAGCAACCAATTTGGGGTTACAGGGCCATCAGATGACAAAAGTTTGAGGCAACGGATAAAGCTGAGAGAGGTAAGAGCGGCAGCACTAATGGCCATGATGGAATTGTTAAAAATTAGGGAAACTCGTTTCAAGGGAGGGTAAGATGAATGATTGCACTGTGCCAGGAGACATCTCCCAGTCTACAGTCTACTGCCAAGTGCTTGCCTACAAATGCCCTCCTCCAACCGGGCCGTCATTCCGATTAGCGAACCATGTGCGCTTTGACACGTGGAAGTAATCTTTCCTTCCTAAAATAGCCTTGGCACGATCAAGTACGATCATCATATGGTCACCTTAAAAGTCATTGCGTGTCGCATCTGGTGAAAGATATCGCTGCACACAGATATCGTATAACCTCACAGGGAGCTTAAACCATGTTCATATTCACTTATCTCCATAGGGAATTGACGGAACCATATTTGACAGCCAAGCAAATGGGCACCATCGTCGTAGGTCGAGTCAAGGTTTGGTGCGTTCGGAGACCCCCCCCCCAAAAAAAAATGAGCGTTTTGATCTCAGAAAGGCGATAGTTGACCAAGTCTAAGGAAAGAAAATCGCACATGGAAACGTGAAGTAGACTAACTCCCACGACTGGGGATGGTAATGTGAAAGCGACCATTCCCTCACCAAATACTTACATATGTTTGATAAGTCGTTCCAGACAAATGCTGGAGAAACTAGATGCTGCATTATGCAAGCGTTATTAATTTGCAAACGGGAAAGATTTGTTACTTCTCTCGATTCCTGTTGCCGCTGTTGAAAAACATGGGAGAGAGCTTTGCCTCGTGCCCCATCGGAGGAATATCAATTAACTCTTTGTCCTGAAAACCCACGATCGTTGAGGTGCTTCTGGAAGTTACTATGATCCAGAGTAAAATGACGATCAAGTCAACGAATGTATTCTGGTATCTCGTAAGGTGTAGTAAACCCATGTCAAATTTGGCGTATCGTGGAGGGAAAATAAACATGATCAAGTAAACCGGCGGGTTAAACGGAAGCTGGATGAATATCATTCGAGATATGTGATGGCTTCCAGGACTGGGAATACGGTCAAGAATAATTTTTGGCCGTTTGCTTGTACAATCATGGTCAACTTAAAGAAAAGTCGAGTACAAATGAGCAAAAAAGACCAGATGGCAGCACCAAGCTCCATAAAATAGACGCTCTCGATACGGTGAACCTCGCTGCATTCGTCTGTGATGGGGTCTGCGGAACGGAAAATGTCGAAGAGAAAGATGTGGAGACAGATTCTGTGGGAGAATGTTGCGAGGACGTAGGTGGCGTTGTGGATATCGCGCCTGTGATCTGTACTTGGACGGGAACACGTGATGTAACTTCCGTCTCCACTGCGGTACTACCCCCGCCAACAAGAGTGCACACCGCAAAGCCCTCGGAGAACGAGCAATGCTGCCCAATAGTAAACTGCGCAGCTGAGTTGGCGTACGTTAGGGAAGCATCATTTGGGCCTTCAACAAGTGTTGCTAGGTTTCGAAGAAATGGAAGCAATGTCAGCATCCGAGTCGTAGTCTCTGAAGACAAAAGATCCCAGCCAATGATGCTCAAGGGAGCGTGGAGGAACAAGGGAAGAAAAGGCGGACTCAGAGCGTAACCTATATTCGAAAAGCGAATAGACGTACCAGTTCCAATAAAGGATAGCGAGTGATCGGAAGTACCAGTCAATTTACCTTGGTGAAGAACCCACGTCGTTCGTCCATCTGGGCCAATGCCCAGGATGTCGGCGCTCACAGGCTGTGGTTCAAAGCCGGGGATGTACAACGAAGTGGTTTCGGCGGCCGTATCTACAGATTCGGTCCATGAGAACGGAGTGGAGGACAGTTTGGTAGGTTCCTGACCTTGGACCTTAAATGCGGTAGCGAGCGTCAAGTATACCAATAGTAACTTGGCGATTTGAGTCGCGGGAGAGGTTCGGAGATTTGCAATCGCCATGAGACGCATTTCTACCTTGGCACTAGGTTGTATACTATGTTGTGATCCAATTGTGATCTGCGGGAAAATCTGTTGAAGAAAGAGACACAGTCTGACTCTGAGAAGCGCTGTCAGTTATGAAACCTAATAAGAAGGTCCGAGTCGGTCACCGTCCCACTGACCATTTACGCACACGCTAATTCAGTCTGCACAAGCCACTGATTGTTGAAGAAAGAGTCGTACGTTACATGCGCTGCGGGATTGGTTCACATGAATAGTGGATGTCGGAAACAAGCATAACACGCGTTTCAAACACCGCGAACTACACAACTCGGGAACAGATGGGAATACTAGTTTCTTCAAAATCCTAAGCAAGGTATATACATACACTTTAGATACAACCAATCAAGATACAAGAGTCTAATGGCAATCGTCGTTACAAACATTAGGGCGTATTTCAGTTCAAGCCAAGAGAATAAGAAAGAGGATACGAGTAATTAGTTACGGTGTCATGATTCGACTTTCGCGTCATGCATGTGATTGTTTCCGAACGCGGCGTTAATACTGAGCTGCGTAAGAGCATTATGCCCACTCCGCGCAGGTGTGTTGGCTCCAGAATGCAGTGGGGATATTCCAAGGCGTGGGGTAATCAACCCACTGCCGCCCGCACCAAACAAGAACCCCCCACTGAGGCCATCCATACTGTTGTATCCTACAAAGATGGCGGTCAGAACAGAGCTCCTCATCGGCGCTGAATCCACTTACCAGGAACTAGGACGCTATCCCAGAATCCACTACTAAGAATGTTATCCATGGTCAGTGATCCCATATTGTCCTCGGAAGGATTGGGCGCCATCGTCGGTGGAAACGTTGACATGTCTGCCACGGGGCCCATCTCTCCCTCAAAGTGAAATTCATTGAGGAGGAACCCCGCCTCGCCGTTATAACCGGTCTGATAAAGTTGGCCGATCTCGCCTTGGTTTTGATAGGGGGTGACCTGGCCGTTCGACTCGATGCTGTTCTGGCTGTTGGCGCTGTTATCGGGGTTTCGTGTCGCAACAAGTGCTCGGATGAAATGACTGTATAGGTAGGGGGTATGGAGGGTGTTGGCAGCGCAATTTTCCAATGTATTGGCGACATCGATGACGAGATTTAGCGTCTTCTGTTCGTCATCCAGGAAAGCTTGGAATTCTGGGCGAATGAACTACAATAAGAGTCAGTGATTGGAACATCCATGTTTGCGATAAACAAAAAAACCTTTAACAGGCTCAAAACGGCGTAGGATATCAATACGCAGTGGGAATCAGGGGCATATCTCATGTACCCCTTAGGGCCTAGTTCGTCGCGAACAAGAGTAGCACATGCCGTAGCAGAGGAGTGACACTGTGCGAAAAAGTGGGCGATGTCGACATTAGAACGCTCTAAAGCGTTCTGAAGTCCAAATGAATTCAAAACCAGCATGGCATAATTGAAATAGAAATGAGCGATAAGCTTCTTGTATTCAACGGCCTGCGGTGATTCTCCTGATAGAAGAAACTTCACTGAGCGCCGACATCATCAAATGAATGATGCTTGAGTCTACATACCTCGCCATTCACGTGTAACTATCCACTGCTGTTTCCACGCTAGGAGCTGCGCCTCGAAGGTCTTGATAACAAGCATGTAATCACAATGTACTTGGAGGCCAGACGGCGTATCTGTGCCCGAATAAAGAAAGTCCAGACATCGCGAGAGAATACGCTGTAGCTCCTACATGTCAACCATTATGAGCATGTGTTGGCGTGGCGTGTGGGTAAGATATATAGACAATACACTTACGGCATAGGCAGTGAGTGAGGCGTCGGAGGGAATACCGACCGGGTTGCGATACCACTTGGTGGCATTCCGAATGATAGCACTACAATACATATGCATGTCAGTGCGTCATAGTACCAAAAGAAGAGCACCAAGTCTCACTCTTCCTTGATCGAATGGGGCTTGCCCATTTGAGCACTAAAGCTCCGATCCAAGCAAAAACAGAGGATCCACGTTCGTTCACGGTTGTGAACCTCCAGATCACGCGCCTTGCCTTCTTGGGTATCCAGGCTCGTGACAGCTGTTTTCCGATGCAAGTTCAGATCAGTCGCCATCCTGTCAGTGTGAAAGCAATGGGTGAATGGAGCTTATTTGACAATGGGAACCAAACAACATACCTGATGGCCATGCCTAGTAGAAGCCACGTTTTGTCTTGCTCGTAGCGCTCGACGGCACCGCAGCCCCACAACGATAGAAGGAGATATGCTTGGACAATCTCCACGGATTTGTAGCCTTGTGCGGGCACGCTGAAGGCAAGCTTCTTGGCCAACTCCGTCAATCGTGGATGCAGCTCAGGCTTTGCGGTGTAGAATTTACTCGCGATGGAGCAGACTAAGCCGGATCAGTGTAAGCAAGGCAAAAATAGAATGAGGACAAGACATACTGGTCGTTAATAAAAAAGGTGACCGGGAGCAAACTAAGGAAGGAGTGTGAAATTTGCGATCTAAAAGATTACAATGCATCTGCGGATGCAAATTTCGTTATACAATGGTTGAACGGAAATAGAGCGGGAGGGCGTACGCTGATCTGATCAAAAAAGCTAGAAAATGTAAAAGTGAGCTACTCTGTGAGGAATAATGGGAAAACAAATCATACATATTAAATAGTGCAACAACATCCTCTGTAGAAACGAAACTGAGCATCTCAGGCTGGATCTGGCGCTCTATGTATAATCGGCGTAGCGGTAATATCGTCATTGGGCCTAGGTAATCAAAGCATTATTAGGAAGAATAGGAGATGATCTAAATAGACATACCCGGCTTGAAATAATTATCACTTGCAACGCCCATCTGGGGTGTATCACCGGAGCCTGTGTTTCGTCCCGTCAATGGGCTAGCATTGGGGTTCTGCGCTCTGCGGTTCGCAAGGCTAGCTTCTGCAAGTAAACCCAGGGGGTTGAGGGCATTGTCAGGTAGTGAATGGAGCTTAGGAGAGCCAGAGTCATGCTGTTGGTACGATGTTTGTCGTGGCGGTTCTGGTGAAGGTGTGCTTCCAAGGAGTACCGATGTAGATGCAGCTTGGGCGGTTGGCGAAGGTGACCGCGACACCATGCCAGATGTTATACCTGGGTTACCAATCGACCGGAGAACAGTATCCAGAGTTCGTTCCATTTTTCGCAAAGACCGAGTAAGAAGCTCGTGTTTTCTAAGAGTGGTCAGTCCAATAACAGAGAAGATGTGGATGGAACAGAAGCTCACTTCGACGATCGCTTGCCCCTGTTGGACTCCTCGAAGATGCATTCGTGATTTCCAGCTTGGCACCGCTTGCAGGGCCCGCCTTGTTCTGCACCAACACATTTCATCTTCAGGCGGCGACATACAGTGCAGGCGCTACGTGACAGCTTTAATTTAGAACCATCATCATAAGGTAGAAAGATCGGCTTTACCGCGATCCCCTGGTAGGCTTTGCCTTTGGCTCGTCCTTCTCTGCGGTAGGACTTTGGGACTCCGACTCATGTTCTTTACGTGATTTTTTCCTGCTGTCCGTCGTTCCATTGGAAATTGCGGAGGCTGGACGCTTTCCACTAAAGTGAGAGGACGACGATGGATACATGTGTTCTGTGGGCGGGGTTCCAAGAGTGTCCGATCCCTGAGATGACGGTGACGAGTAGTTCGGAGGCAGCGCTAGATGCTGAGGCAAGTGTTGAGGCGGTTGTGAGTAGTGTGAATAATAGGGGGGATAGAGCGCAAGAGCGGGGTCAATTGGTATAGACGGCGATGGGGGTGGTTGCATAGACTGAGAATGGGAATGGGATAAATTGTGGTCGTGCTGCTGCTGCGACATGGCGTAGTCCTGTTGGTAGTAGGAGGGCAAGTGGTCAGAGTAAGACAGAGGAGATGCATAGTATGATGATGAGTAAGCAAAGGATGTTGACATCGATGCAAAGACTACAAAGATGTGGATCGCTGCGTTGTCTGGAAATCCAGGCGGGAGTAGACCCGAGCAGCCATAGCTACCCTACAGACCTTTAAGTGAAATGTAAAGTACATACTGACCTCACTTTAGATTGGTCGTATTGATGCAAGATCGGTGCAAATAAAACGCGTGGGTGTGTCAAGGGTTGTGAAAATGAAGCCCAAGAACGGATGGAGTGTGTCGAGAACAGAAGCAAGGGCCCAGGAAGATGTTGCAAACCCGTAGATACCACGTTTAGGCCGTAGATTGACACGCTTAAAAGAAGCAGTTGGAGTCTGATTCAATCTGATGATCCTGTTTGCTTGTGAGAAGGGTAGTGATTGCTGAATTCTGCCAGGACTGTCCTTCGCTGCAGAAAGAGGAGGTTGGGAGACTATCCACACGCCAAAACATTTCTCACAAGAGGTCACATGGCCATCAGTCAGGTTGCCTATTCACGGTCAAAGTCGTTCCTGGCTTGGCCCTGTTCGGTGACTCCGTCGTTCGCAAGTGGCCCTATATTGGTCTTATATTGCCTCCAGGCCCCATTAGCAATCGAGTTATACTTTTCGACCATTTCTCCCATCCCATTTTTCGAGTTTCTCCGCCTGCATACTTTCCCCATCCATGTTTAAACCACGTTGCGAGTCGATGTCCGAGAACAACACCGCTTCTACATAATTACCGGCTGCTTGTCCAACGCCCGCCACTCTGGATCTTCCGGAAGCTTTACCAAACTGTTGTACTTGACCTCGCTCCCGACGTTCTGGGTGGCGATCCAGTCTAAAGTGTCTATATAAGACAACCTATCTTTAGAATACTAATCCTACCCATTGACTGCTTCCCGCAGTGTCGCTCTCGGGTGACCCGGCCGGTCTGTAAAGCCCGTTCTTTGCGCACGCCCAGTTTTGGTTGTCTGGGAAGTTGGTTGCATGGCCCGTATCGCCGCCACTCACTTCTACATCCACTGTATCGCAAAAATCTTCGCAACCGCGAGATGCCACATTTGGTTCAAGTGAAAAAAATATTTTGCAGCAACAGAAGCAGGCACGCTCTGACATATCCCTTTGTTGGTGTGCCCTTTATTCGACTTTTTCATGAGTACCACAAGCAATCTCACACTAGTATATCCTCTTATTAGGGATGATACTGGGACAAAACTATAAATCACGACATCGCTGACGATGTCATACAAGTTCTGGAACCTATTCGAGAAGCCTACGAGGTTGTAGAACGCCCAACACCAGAATGGAGGTTGTTCGTTCTGTACTGCTCACTGCTCGATACTCCGGTGATAATCAGTGATCATTTCCCTTCTGTATATGCACATTGTTGCTTAGCTCTTCGCACCGACCTGGGCAATTTATTTGAGTATCCAAGTGACAATGCCGACCACTATCTCTCGACGCACACCTACAGAAGAGAACTGGACTTATTGGGTTTAAGACGTTCGCTACTATCAGATTTCAGGGCCCGCGACGACTAACTCAGTGACCAATGGAGAAAGAGAATGAAAAAGCTTTCACACATACACACGATTAGGTCTCATGCGGGCGTGTTCATTGCCTACCCACCCCATAACTAACAACCCTGGAATACCTCAATTGGGTTTAGCGCTTCTCCTTGGATTGGATGATATGTGCTGCCTCCGAATCGGTGCCTCATGCTCCCCCCATAGTCGAGCCCAAAGGTACATATGCCCGTGGGTATGTCCCGGGCTACACTGGTGACGTTGCCGCGCCAGAATTCAGTTTTAACCTTTCTTACGTACAGCATTCACTATGTTACACGACGATCGCGTTGAACCAATTGCGATTTTGCGACATTAAATGCCACACATCATTTAATTTTGGGAACTATCTCGGCGTCCATGTGTCACCTCAATGCACTCTCACTATCGTGTGCACCCGTGTCAAACATACCTTATCTGTGGCGTCTCTCCCAGCTGTATCCTAGGTCTTTGACCTTATTTCTTACCCCGTTCTTCGGAGGATAATCGTTATCAGCCAGTTCGTAACCGTGATCCGGACATTACTTCAGCCGCTACCCAACCCCCGTTCCATGTTGTCGTAGATCCAAGCTAAAACTACATTTCGGAAGAACGGACCTTCCTGTGTGAGTATACCCTCATTGGTCACAAACCCTCACGTGCTGCGATATGTCGCTTTCATATGGTACTTTCAATCAATCAAAATCTGACTGCTCTTCTTTTTTAGAAGTGGCCACAATCGGTGAACAAGATCAGGATACAGTGAATAGACGAATGACGATAGAGTGCAGAACCCCATCAGCTCCTTCTTCCAGATTCGATGATGCCAGTAGCTTGTATCACCCAAGCTGTTGGTGAGCCAGCCATCACCTTTCTCGAACCTCGATTGTTCCATTCACCCAAAAAAGTTTTCCACAGACTCTACCTCGCACTCGGAATGGCTATGACCGTCAATGAACGAACCAAAATTGTCACATCGGCATCGTTGCAATTGAGCACACTGGTGGGCCAATGTTGTGCCTGTTCCCCGCAAAAATGACGTTTAATTGCGTACACGTATGGGAATGGCTATTCGTTCATGTTACGCATCGTACTTACTAGACTTGCCGAGTTTATTTACAACCGTGCATACCCACGGGTGGCACTTGCCATCTGTGCCGCAACTATAACGTCGTAGTTGGGACGCACACACTTCCGTCGGGCCATGAATAGACGAATGATACCAGCACTCCACCCTGGGATAGATATATCCCTTCGATGTTAAGGAAAAGTTCATATCACTAGAGACAAGAGAAGCTGGCGTTATCTGCGCACGCCTATGTGATGCACCACAAGCTAGCATGCTCAGAAATTTCTCTTGCACTGATTTCCTCACCGGCTCGAAAATTTATACTTGTGAGTTTGGTTCCTTTCAAGTCCTTGGCATTGCCTTTCAATATCGAAGAAATAAATGGGTACTAAATTGTTAAAGGTAATGCCTCAAGGGTAAAGCAAAGGTGAAAACAAATCATTTCGACCCGGTAACGAAGGAACGGGCCTAAATCCCATCGTAAACTCGCATCGTGTGCTCAATCGTTACTGGACGTAGCGATTCCTTGAAGATCGCACAGTCTGCGGGCCCCTAAAATCACCCTTTCTTTTACCCATCTAACACTATGCCCACGACATTCATATGGTAGACACATCGTTATCGCCTTAATAACGACCACAAACCCGGTGTTTTGGGTGACATCTTCCTTCCCGACGTCGACAACACTGCACCCAGAACATCGGTTCTTCCCATCATCCTATGCCATGATTGGAACAAAGGGTATATGCAGTGCCTTCGACGATTTCTTTTCTCATGAGGCGGACGTCGCTCTGGTTTGGGAAATAGGATGTATCGCTGATTGAGCCCCAGCATCATTGGAGGAGGTTGCTATATGCATTACCACCCGCCCTACCGGACAACGCCACGCCGGGGTATGTACACTTACTCTGACATGTACATGGAAAAAGTAAACATGTATTCGTTTGTTTCTACTAGTTTGCTTATCGCAGATAAGGGGAGCTGGTGGTGTGTCTGTGAATTGCACCGATTACTGAGCCTTGCATTGTCGTTGGTTAGCACGTAAGGACTGAATAATTTATCCATCTAATAGTACAACCTCCATCAAACGACACGGAACGTCCTTTGGCGGCCATGGAATGGCATATCCAACCTGGCATGCCATTAGGGCAGTATAGTCCCATTCATTGCTATCTGTGCACCATAATTCAACAATCATATGCTCAAACAGACCGTCGAACGAATTGGAATTGCTTCGAGGCTTCTTCGGCCGGGTCCCAAACTTCTTCACACATGCACTTGTTTTGACATCTTGTCTATTTCTAGCCACGTCTCAGCTGTTGTGCAAGGCGTATGGGTGGCCGAACAGTCCGCGCTGCGATGAGCCAGTGCTCGATTCTTATGAGTGAGTGGCGTGTGGTGGATGGAGCCTTAACCAAAACACAACGGGACACCAACCTCATCTATTTGGCCCTTCCTCAGGGGTTCAATGGTTGGTTTACGGCGCGCCGAGATAGTATTGGAGTAATTCAAATGACGTTGAAATTTTACGTCAATTGTCTATACACGCTAATTTTCCATAGCTTGTAGAGGGTACGGCCATGTGGTTGGCGACCTAGGTCTACCTCTGGCCGCCTAATCACCCTGAATAGACTGCGAGATACCAATGCATGAACTTTTAATGACGATACATCTTTTCTAAGGAGGTGTAATGTTCTCAAGGTATCGGTAACGAAGTGGATAAGGTGCAGTTTAAGAACATCGAAGGGTGTGAACGCGACGTACTGCTCTAGACTCCTTGGCCAGTGTGCCAACAAAGGTGGAGCCGGTGCCTTTGGTGGAGGTAACGGTTGAGGGCCGATGCCTCGTGCATGGGATGAACAAATAATATGTCCACTAGCGATTTTATGGGAAAGGCCTAAAGAAATCCTGATGTAACTGTAGACCAGAAAGGCTCAGACTTGAATGGCACATATTGGGCACGTCTATTTGTGAGTACCCGATGTACGGCCGATATATGTATCTACAACTAGTTAACTGAATCGGAAAGCTGTGCGTGTATATCAGGGGCCTACCATTTCAGTATGGTACCGTGAAAACCATGCTGTAGAATGTAAACCACCAACAAGGACTGCAGTGTTTAACCATCAGGTATTATTTCCCTACGACGGGCTGCTAATCCATTCCGCAATATTTGAGGACCACGGTCAACCCCCGGCAGGGAATCGTATGTGAATGAGGCTCAAAGGGGTATTCTACTATAATCACCTGGGAAAAGAAGATTCAGTAGCTGTCCAGCAAGCATTGGTAAGGGAAAAACAGTGACTGCTTTCTCACCTGTATTGTCTAGGAGCGAAGGGGACGGTGCCACTTAAGTTGACGTGACAGAAATCCTCCGAAACGCTCACGATGTGTCCTGCTGACGGGCTACAATGGCCAGTGTGTACCCTGAGCGGTTGAAATACCAAGCGTAGCGCGATTAAGTTTGCACGAATACCACCATGTCGACCTCTTCTCGTATAGTGCCGACTATAACAATGCCTTACCTTGCAAGAAACGTAATTCCGAAGATCAGTCCCGCTGCAGTAAAAAATCAGCTAGATCAGCTGAAATTGTCAGAACGCAACTCAGGCGGGAAAAAAAAATCGGCATCACCGAGTACTACGAGATCAGCAAAAAGAATCAAGCCAGGAAAAATCACGGAAGCAGTATATGCCCGAAAGCCGAGAGCGAACAATCCACAAACCGATGGCACTGGGGCCCCTCCCCTTCGATGCGCGTGACACCTGCTCGATATTATGTGCAAAGGTTATTTAGGGGCGAAAAAAGTCGTTCTTTTAATCAACGGATTACTGAAACAAATGCCCTGCTTCCGCAACTGTAGATAGGAGCAGCCTAAGAAATTCAAAATGAACGGTGACTGTCCTTTGTCAACGATGTGGCCCACTGGCTGCCGATGACGTATAACGGTGACAGCGTCGGGCGCGCCCGGCCGCCTACATTGAATACTATTGGTATCAGCCTTCTGGGAAATGCCTGTTGTGACCGGTTGTGAGCACAAAGTGCGCCAATGGGCAGACAGATTCCCAATCGGGGTCTCTTCTTTCGAACTGAATCTCCAGCCTTTCTGACAAAGTCCTGCAAGTAAATAAGCATTATCACATGACAAGTGCCAATGGTTCATCAGTTTACCATGTTGTTGAATTCGAAGTTCCTCAAAAGAAGATTGGACAGTGGTCTAAGCAAATCATAAGCATCAACTTATCACCGCTTTGGGGAATATAAACACAGACCTCATGGCGAAATGACAGTGACGCGAGCCACTCTTTGTGAAGGTCACGTACAATTCCTTGCCTTCTAGAAGCCATTGATTATAGGACATCATGTCGAGGTTGATATACAGAGGTGGATGGCTCAACAAACGCGGTTAACAGTTCCAAATACTCGACAATCCAGCCAGTCGCCTGATAAGATGATAAGATGCCATGCAAGTGTAGAGATGATTCCGGTCCACTACCAGAGTGAATCTCAAAACTTCCTGCATTGCTGCGGCAACAACGTAGTAAGGCGGGAAACCTCGAGCGACAACAGAAGGCGGCCAGGGTGGAGTTCGCAATACAATTCCAGGTGAGTAATCCCGAGGATAGGTCGCACCGCGTGCAGTCACGCTTTTGATGATGTGAAGGCTGACGTATCTCTGACGTGTATCATGTATCGGCCGTACCCAACTATGACTAGTACTCTTGTACTTGACGCATCCTTTGTCAGTAGCACGAAACTATCCAACTTGGTAGATATCATTAGGTGTAACAATGAAGGCCATGAGCCTCTGCAAAACGGCGCAAGTCGAGCCATTAAGCTACGGCAAATAGTCTATTATTGCAAGAGCAGGTTTTGGGGCAAGTTCTTGACAACATGCGAGTCCTACGTGTACAGAGGTGACAGTCAACGGACAGAATGCACCAAGTGAGGTGTTACTCACCAAAATATAGTCTAAGGTGATGATCTATAAATTCGACTTGAGGGCGTGGCTGCAATCGAGGGAGCGATATACAAGTGCAAATCACAATTGCATAATCTTTAGTTGAAGAGACAAGCTATGGGCCCGTGCCGTCGGCACGGGACCTCGGACGCGCACGCGCGTCCTCGTTCCCTGTGCCTTTGGCACTTGGCCCAGAGCTTGTTGGGGGCTGCGCCCCCAAACCCCCGCAACACCCAATGTTTAATCCTGCCTTTAAGCACAACCCCTCGCTGCACTCGGCTGTTCAATCCTATCTTTTCTTTTACTACAGC
>JABCKU010008257.1:7843-32514 GCA_018221655.1 Myochromella boudieri
AAGGTTCATACCATTTACAAAGCTACGCCTGCTTCTCGCTCTCCTGGACAATACCCTTTGGATCCGAGGGAGCGGCAAACTCTTGCGGATGATGTCAAAGTCGAGTTTGAAGTCGACGATGGCGGGCTATGGCTGAGTTTGATGGAGAGTAGGGCGGGGAAGGAGATGGATGTGGAGTACGGAGTTCACAGTTCCATTCAGCTTGTCCACTAAGTCCTGGCAGGTGGTAGCGATTCGTTGTCGGACCCTCGTTGTCTGTGTGATGTTCTTTGATCTTGATCGTTGTCGCCTGGGATATACAACATTGCCCCGGACTCTATATTTGGCTTGACCACCATTGCATACATAAGACCAGGTATCCGGGCCACGTGGTCATCTATGGACGGATTCGTAAGGATAACGGAACATAGTTTCAGTCGCAGAAGAGGTATAGGCAACCGTATGACGGACTGGCTCGTAGGTATTCCGTGCAACCGCACCGCCCACTGGGATCTCTGACGAGGAACAGTACTAGGGAAGCTGAGGTGGGAGCGTGAACAGGAAGCGAAGAGCAGAAACTGAGTGCTCAAGTATTTGTGTTCGATGCATGAGTGGCGGCTGTCCAAGGGAGAAAGAGGGCGGTGGTCTCGACCCTTGTGACTGAGGTGGCATTGGAGACGTGGTGTCAACGTTAGTGATAGCGATAGTAAAGGCGAATAGTACGTAGCCAACAGAGAATAGTGATTGGTGTGGTACGAGGGAATTTGATGGGGACCTCTCGAGTTCGGAGTCGAAGGCCCACGTCGCCAGCAAATGAGCTGGGTGATCCACATATCTGGGAGGACACAGTGATCCTGCTAACCAAATGGACGTGTATGGTATAGGTTATGTTTGGGCTGGGACATAGAACCTGATTCGTTTCCAGATGCAGAGCGAGATGGGCGTCACCGTAATGTGTTGCCATCAGCACCCTACCCAACTAAGAACCACGGGCAAGTACGGCGGTCCGGCGGACGTTCTTGATAGGGAGTGTAAGAAATGATCGGTGAGAGGTGCGACTACATAAGGCTGGGGCAAGGGCGATTACCACGCTACTGTGAGTCTGTGCCTGCCCTTAGACTAGCAGAGCACTGTTCATGAGAATTTGAGTTCTGTAAAGTAAATAATCGCGTCTATACTGTGCATAGAACGGTGCATAGAGCGTACAAAGTTTGCCTTGGTTACTTGCTGATTACTACCCACATCACTTGCCTATAACGTTACGCGTACCTTCCCCTTGCCAAAGTAAAAGTCACTGTATTGCTGCAGCCTGGTCAAATTACTGCCCCGTTCATGAGTAAAGCGCGAGACGTACCGTGAGGAGCGCGTAGTCGAAGATTGTCGATTGTGTAGACAACACAATCTCAAGGGAATCAAACCTCGATCAAACCCCGATCAAACCCAAATATGACTCACGCCGGATCTCTCACGCCATCCCATATCATGGCGTCTATTTTGGGAATACACCAAGTTCCGCTCTTACCATGAACCCCACAAGTCTTTTGAAGATAATATGTCTCCTAAACACATCACAGTAAGCTAGACTGATAGCCTCTAAGCACAAACTAACGACTGGAGAAGGCACAGTGGCGAGGCCTAACACTATGATGACAACTACTAAATGCAAATTCGTACTCCATCAGTAACTCAAAACTAGGTATCATTGTAAGTTCAGAGCTCTCAGGCAAACGTAATGGTGGCGCTGATGGTCTTCAATCACAATATTAGCGTCTACTCAACCATCATGAAGTAGAGTTTATACGTCCCTTCAACAGTGCAATTCATTCAGCTTTGTCGGTATGTGGGATAGCCATTAGTTACACTATTTGCCTCACACCACTCTATCATACTTCTTAGATCTATGCGTATTTCCATGCCTTCCAAATATCTCTCGATGATGCTGTCAAGAGATGGCGAACTCGGGCACTCCGTCAACGTAATCTACAGAATTAGCGGTCAACGTTCATCGAGATCTGCAGCTTCTAGCACCATAAGCAGATGGAATATACGGGTTTCGAAGCAAGTGATCTATCTTTAATGGACGGCCTAATTCACATGCTTTGCACATCAGATATGTATTCGGTTCAAGAACTTGAGAGAGTTACCAAATAGGCACCAAAATAAACGATCAACGGCATGTAGTGCCCTCGCCTACATGTTGACTCATACATTTTTTTTGGCTTGAGAAAATCGCGTTCGTGACCAACGAATGATCCGGGTGAGTATGCGATGATTTACGTGGCAGTGTTCAACTTATCCAACCTTTTAAAGTCAGCGATACCATGATTTACCACCATACCTCACATATCATGATGCCCGAAGAGCGAGCCTCGATTCAAACTATCGGGACAGTCATATTACTAGGTATGGCTGCCACGTTCGGGGTAACTCTGGCCTATGGTACGAATAATGGACCACTCTCATCTTGCTATATTCTGAATTGCACCTTCTAGGATCCATAGTTTTTCTCGCCCTTGTCATAATCTCTTCCAAAACGGGAGCGTAAGAGCTCCATATACTGAGCGGTGATACTGTACTGATATGAACGACTTTGTCAGTGTTCGAACGTCCGGTGAATTACGGGCTTGGGCTTTACCCGCCGCATCGATATTTGGCGTGCTGGTTACGAGTGTAACATGGGCCCTGTGGCTAGCTGGAGCAATAATCTTAATGTTGCAAGGCCTTGTGAAAAATCCCGGCCTCCCACTCATCGAAAAGCAGGCTTTAATACTTCAGAAATGCTATCAGCTAATTACTGGGGGAGTGTGGCTTCAGAATATCCTGGTATGTTTCGTTTGTACCATAAGTGTCCCACTGAGATTTATATTCTTCCCACCTGTGTCAGCCAATTCTCAATGATTCTATTGTAATATGGCGAGCATGGGTCCTATTTCCGGAGCACCGTTGGTTGACTAAACTAAGCATGGTTTTCGGTTTTGCGACGCTGGGTATGTATTGGAGCCACTCCGAGTTTGCCTACTGATTCCATCATCGAATGCACAGCGACTGGGTGTGCGCAGGCAGGTATCAGGTCAACCTTGGGTGCGGCTGGCTTTCTTGCCGCGTTGTATGCTCCGAATACGATATCTGGCAATCTTGGAAGTGCATTCCTTGCATTATCATTAGCAACAAATGTTGTCGCAACGTTTTCCATTGCAAAAGGCATATGGTAAGTTGGTAACTGGACACCCAGGTCGTGTAACGTTCCTTCTCATATAGATTTTCCAGGATGCACCACACTTCTCTTCGAAAGATTCTCAAGAAGAGTCAGCGCCGTCAATTCCGGGTTCATAGAATCTTGTTTGTACTTGTGGAATCAGGGCTGGGCTATTGTGGGCTACAGGTTTGTCGTCTGCAATTTGTGCCATTGAGAAACCGAAAATTCACCCATGTATGTATCTTCAGATAGTAGGAGTCACCTTAGACCTGATTTTGAAACGGGATGATATACCCATGGTGTTGGTCATTGTGGATCTTTTATTTTGGCAAATCTATTACCTGTTTTCGGTACGTGCGGGTAATGTGAATGTTTTACTTGCCGACATTTAATCTCTCCACAATCCAGGCGGTATATCCTGCTGTGGTGATATTCTTGGTCAAATGGCGCAGGCGTATTGAATTAGAAACACAGAACTTCTCGGATATTCCTGGCCTGACCGACTTGTTAGCACCTCACCTTCAGGATATGCCTACTCCGCCAAATCGAGCACCACATACTTCGTTTTCCAGTATACCTGGCGTGGCGGGCACAGGAACCGCATAAAGAGTCTTGTGTAACTAGTTGGGGGAAGTCTTGTTCGCTGACTATAAAATGATCATTATCCGATTTATGCCGTGATATACAGCAGACGGGAAGGCGATGCGTATTATACGATTTCAGCTTGTCTTTACTACCACCCAATCACCCCCACATCATCCTTACCGTTTTGGCAGACGCCCACCTATGAACTCTTAGCCGGGAACGCCCCGACGTTACACGTGTTAAGATCGTGATATGCAAAAAGTCACCCCCGGTGGCGGGGCAATCCGGGAAACTCGCTGTCTCCTTCTCTTTCGTCTGCCATGCCTCACCGCCAAATAAGAACGACGAGAATCTGTGGTGCTATGTCACTCGTCTTTGCCATTGCCCAATCCCGGACAACGCGTTGCATTGCGGAAGTTTAACCATATCTATTGACTTCCTAGGCTCGAGCTTGAACAGTGCCATCCTGTCCTATCATACGAATTACACCTCCTGGACCTGGACCATGAAGATATATTTCTGCGCTTCCGTTGTGTATCACCACTACCTCACTCAGGCCAAAAAACGCCAGAGGCTCGACAATGAAGGCTGCATTCCAATTCACCGCATATGCAGCTGCCCTCGTAGCAGGAATGGCGGAACTCGGATTTCGCAGTGTCGTACGCCAATGTCATGTATCTGTGAATGATAAAAACACAGCATATCGTTAGTGTCGGAACTCGGATTGGGTGTGACTGTGAAGGGAAGATTGATGGAGAGGAGGAACCACGAACCTAACTCCTGTAGAGCCTACACACAAGTTGAAACCACGACGGCCGGGATCCGTCATAGCAGCAGTAACACTCCGCCACCCCATCCCAAGCTTTGTAGGCCTTTTCGATTTCGCAGGAGCATCGTGTGTGGGTTTGAACATGACTCGTTTGCCTCAGAATGGGTTTGGGTGCATATAGGGGCGTGGGCCCCCCGACTCGAGTCCCAGTTCCCACATCTCGCGAGATATAGCAAACTCACAGGCGATGCATGTTATACGAGCAAGCCAGATCACTCCTCCCCGCTGTCTGCCGATCTCACATATCTGCGAATGATAATGCAGCATATTGCCAACGATAGAATTCCGAGTCAGATTGAACAAGACGAAGCACGAACCTAGCTCGTATATGCCCTATACAATAGTTGTAACATGAGTGGCCACGACCTGTCCTAGTAGCAGCAGTACAGCAGCACCCCATCTCAAGCTGGTTGCCTGCATCCTTGAACAAGCTGTAGGCCTTTTCGATTGGGTGAGAACATCATTCGCTGCCAGGGCATGAGTATGAGTTTGAACGAAATTTTCTTGCTCTAGAAATGGATTCGGACGTATATGGGGTGCGGATTCCTCTGACCTGAGCTCCAGCTCCCGCCGTTCGCCTATTAGATCGAGATCGAGCTCTCGGTTGTATGTCGTCCGTCACCTTTCAAAGATCAAGAAGAAACTTCAATTTCGATGCCATCAGTGGGCTGCTTGGAACACGTTGGAACAAGGCAGAGGTAGGAATCATACGGGCAGCTGACGGACATTCAGTGGCAGCAGCCTTTGGGTACAAAGAGTGGCAGAGATATTGATGGTCGGAACTCGGACCACGTGTAGCTGAGGAGGAAGTGAGTAAAGATAAAACAGTGCATAGAACGCACAAAGTTTCGTTACTTGCTAGTTACTAGTGCTACCCATATCACATCCTGCACCCTCTCCCTACCATGGAATGTAAGCAACAGCGACTGTATTGTTGCCGCCCGGTCAAATCACTATCTCATTTGTCAGTAGAGCGGGAGATGTACTGTGAGGAGCGCAGAGTTGAAGATTGTCGACTGTGTAGACAACACATTGCGAAGTATCGATTGAGTCTCAAGGGAATCGAACACCGAGAATCGAACCATGATCAAACCCAAATATGACACACACCAGATCTCCCACGCCATCGCATGTCAAGGCGTCTATTTTGGGAGCACACCAAGTTCCTTTCCTATCGTCTATGATGTCCTAAAAGTCTTTTCAAGATATCATGGCTCCTAAACACATCATAGTAAGCTAGACCGCCCACCTCCCAGCACAAACTAATGACTGGAGAAGGAGCAGTGGTGAGTCCTAACAGTATAACTACAGTGCAAATCGCATAATTTGTCTTGCCGCCGTGTTTAAGTTCTGAAACACTTGCATTCCATCAGTGATGTAAAACTGGATAACACTGTAAGTTGAGAACTCTCAGGTATCGTAATGGTGGAGCTGATGGCCTTCAATCACAATACCAGTGTCTACTCAACCACCATGAAGAAGAGTTTATAAGTTCCTTCAACTGGTAGTGCGCTTTATTCAGCTTCGTCGGTGCATGGATTTCGAAGCAAGTGATCTATTTTTAACGGACAGCCTAATAAACGTGCATTGATCATCAGATACTGATTTGATTCAAGAACTTGAGAGACTTGCCAAATAGATACCGAAATGAATGGTCGACGACATGTAGTGCCCTCGCCTATATGTTGACTCATACATTTCTTTAGCCTGGGAAAATCGCGTTCGCGACCAACAGGTGGTTCGGGTGAGTATGCGAAGATTGACATGACAGTGTTCAACTTATCCAGGTTTTTAAAGTCAGGGATACCATGATCTACTACCACACCTCACAGTACCTGATACCATGACGCCTGAAGAGCGAGCCTCGATTCAAACTATTGGAACAATCATATTACGGAGTATGGAAGCCTCGTTGTGGGTAACACTGCCTTATGGTATGTATAATGGACCACTCTCATCTCGCCATATTCTGAATTGCACCTTCCAGGATCTATAGTTTTTCTCGCCCTTGTCATAATCTCTTCCAAGACGGGAACGTAAGAGCTCCCTATCCTCAGCGGTGGCAGCGTGCTGATAAGAACCACTTTGACAGTATTCGTACGTCTGGCGAATCGCAGGCCTGGTTTCTGCACGCGGCATCAATATTTGGGGTACTGGTTACGAGTGTAACATGGGCCCTGTGGCTAGCCGGGGCAATAGTCTTCATGCAGCAAGGTCTTGTGAAAAGTCCCGGCCTCCCACTCTTCGTAAAACAGGCTTCAATACTTCAGCAATGCTATCCGCTAATCATTGGGGGAGTGTGGCTTCAGAATACCCTGGTATGTGTCGTTTGTACCACGCGCGTCCCGCTCAGAGTTCGATTCTTCCCACCTGTATTAGCCGATTCTGAACGACTCTCTTGTAATATGGCGGGCATGGGTCCTATTTCCTGAGCACTATTTTTTGAAAAAACTCAGCATGGTTCTGGGTTTTGCGACCTTCGGTACATATGTATGTGAGCCACTCAAAGTTTCCCTGCTGATTTCGTAATGCACAGGGACTGGGTGTGCCCAGGCAGGTATCAGATCAACGTTGGGTGCTGCTGAGTTTGTTGCCACTTTGTATGCCCCAAATTCATTACCAGGAAATCTCGGAAGTGCATACCTTGCATTATCATTAGCAACAAATGTTGTCGCAACCTTTTCCATTGCAAAAGGCCTATGGTAATTGGACACCTAGGTCGTGTAACCCTCCCCCTCATAACCCTTTTTCAGGAGGCGTCACACTTCTCTTCGCAAGATTCGCAACAAGAGTCAGCGTCGCCAATTCCGAGTCCATAGAATCTTGTTTTTACTTGTAGAATCAGGGCTGGCCTATTGTGGCCTACAGGTTTGTCGCTTGCAATTTCCGCTACTGAGGAACCGAGAACTCACACATGTGCACATCAGGTGGTAGGAGTCATCTTGGACCTGGTTTCGAAACGGGATGGTATACCCATGGCATTGGTCACTGCGGACCTTTTCTTTTGGCAAACTTATTTCCTGTTTTCGGTATGTCCGGGTAACGTGAATATCTTGCTTGTTAACATACGGTCTGTTCGCAATTTAGGCATGGTTTCCTGCTGTGGTGATATTCATGATCATGTGGCGCCGACGTATTGAATTGGAAACACAATCTCTCTCAGATATTCCTGGACTTACTGACTTAGAAGCACCTCACCTCTCGGGTATGCCTACTCCGCCAAATCTGGGAACACCGCATTTTTCCATCGACGGTATACCGGAGTTAACCACCCCAGGGACAGCACAAAGAGTCTCACGTAACTAATTGGAATAGTCATGCTCGGTGACTATAAAATGATCAGTATCCGATTCAGCGACAATGTCACGATGTATAGCAGACTCAGAGGCATGCATAATATTTACGGGTTATCTTTATTAACATGTCACATTTCCCGATGCAAAAAAAAGGAGAAGACAATATGGTTGACAATGAAGGCCGCATCCTCATTCACTGCATATGCAGTTGCCCTTGTAGCAGGAGTAGTGGAACAATGATTTTGTAGTGTCATATGCTAATTTCATGTATCTGTTAGTGACAATATATATTGTTAGTGTTGGCACTTAGATTGCATATGACTGTGGGGGGAAAACTGACTGATGAAGCATGAACCTAACACATATACACCCTCACACAAGTTGCAACCTCAGAAGCCACAAGCCATCCTAGCAGCAGCAGCATAATACCACCCCATCCCGAGCCACCTGCCTGTACCGCTTGGCAGAAGTATCCTTTGCTGACAAGGACATGTTGTGCACGGGCTTACAGGGGACGACGAGCACGAAGATGGTGGTGGTTTCGGGTCAAGAACATCTAAAGTAAACACATGTAAATACAAGCCTAATGTACTGATTGACCGAGAACGATCCCGTTTCCAACAGGACAGAGAGACTGATATGTGTGTGGATTTGAATGAGTTGAAATCATGATTGTAGTTAACACAAATGGCTGTGAGGCCTAAGGTACAATCTCACAAGGAGATTGTACAATGTATTCTTAGTATTTATACTACATAAAATATACATAAAATGGAGGGAATGACTAAGTAGAAGAAGGAAATTTTATGGGAATAACTAAGCATTTAACGAGGTAGGGGGTGGTGAATAATGAGTATTAAATCTCAGGGAGGGGGCGACAGTCTATTGTAGACAATTGTGAGCAAAATTTCTGTACATCAATATATATCTTTTCTGAAAGTGTCTCACAGTGTGGACTTCAGATCCATCATGGTGGCAATGATCTGCTAAGTCAATACTCAACAATCATCTCCAGAGCTGCAGGCATCAACCTCCACAAGTCAAGACACAAGCAATCATCACTATCTCCAGCACACTGCCACCATCGCTGTTCCCCACATGGACCATCACCTTTTAGTTTTGAACATAATCCTGAGACTTCAACCACCTCAAGCATCAGATTCTGTACTTCTTAATGGACCATTAGGCCCCATTATTGTACTAGCGGAAATAGGGCCTAAAGACCTGCCATCTTACAAGGTTACACTATTAATAGATTGATCAAGATCCTGGCAGTTATCTGGCACCTCTAGAGAGCCTCCCCAAAAACTTCTCCTGACACCTCCACTACCTATCACCTGGTCTTGGATATTTTTGAACAGATATGTGCAATTCTCCAGTGGTTACTGTACATGCCTTATTATTTTGAACACCAACAAATATTGTCCGTTAAATGCTTTGACACTGGTGGCATAGAATCACAAATGGATTCAGGCCAGATAGTAGTGCAATGACTACCACCAAGGCACTGTGGTAAGCTCTGAGCTCTGGTCCATTACATGAAGCATTTATATCAGTCCGGCCGGTCAAACTCTGGTTGTCGCTGCAATCTTGCTACACTCAAGCACCAATATTTTGTGAATATTATGCCTTCCCCTCCCATTGTATGGCACAAATACTGGGTCATAATACATGTTGGAAATAACACAGGTTTCACTGTGTGCATAGTAATATTCACGACATGTATATTGCCCCGGTTTTGGACATGTTTTGCCTCTGGGCTGTTGACACGTTGCTCTTTGACTTTCTGTGGGGGAACTTCTGTCACCAGTTGAAAGCTTGTTCGGCGCCCACATATATCATCAGACAAAGCTGCCTGGATGTGCAATTGATAAGCCTTGGCAACAGAGAATCTCCAACGACATAGATTGAATAACTTGAAGGAAGCTGAGCAAGTTGGCTAGACTTCTGTTGGGGCAGGAGCTGGTAGCAGCGGTTGGGGTAATATTGGGGTTCTAGAGGGTTGAAGTCGATGACGTTATAAGATGTGTCAGTGAAACGTGTAGGTAAATTTATTTTGGTATGAATATGTCTACTAACATGTCTGAAAGCTTGAACATGTATATGCCGATGAAAAACATGTCAGCACAAAGAGTAAGGAAATGTGTCAGCAAAATCTGGTATTGTGCTCTACATGTCCTAAAAAAGGTGAATTTCTGTCTACCTGTTGTTACGCTTTCCTTTTCCTATGTTTACCTTTTCTCTGTTTACTCATACAGTTATCGTCATCGGATGCCGATACAACATGCTTTATCCTCATTGTACGTTATATTTATCCTTTACACCTTTTGCTGTGCGTTTTGCACCTTTGCACACCCTTTACTTATTTAGCTGTGTTAAGTAGTATATAAACTGTACTATAGTCAGTCTAAGCTCTTCAGCTTGACCTTAGCTACCAATACAGGTCTCTTAACTTGAATCCGATCTCAAACCTCTAAGTGTGTGCACTTGAGGCTCAGAACTCCACTAGCTTGTAGAGCTGTGGACTTGAACTTGAAACCCGATCTTTATAGATCAAGACAGTTAGACTTGAGTTAAGACCTGTCTTAACAAAAGGTCAAGCTGAATACAACCCTACTTTGCATATCGTTGCATTGTACCCACCACGTCTCACTCCAGACAATTCCGTGCACCCGACACCAATTCAGACGACGACCATACCACCGTCACCACTAAAGAGGAAGTGTTCCATATACCCAAACACAACCCCAAAGTAGAAGTCGAGGAGGCACCACCCCTCAAACTTGAAGAAGAGTCACCAACAGTACCAACTGAACTACGCAATTCCCTGATCCTCGGAACAATTGGTTGTGTATACATGTTGTGCAACAGGTTCTGTACATGTTGAAGCCAACTTGAACCCACCTTTCCTGATGACACAAAAATCAAGACCACTGCTGGACTTCCACTGGACTTTAACCATGCTGGTATGTGCAATTAGCTTATAGGATACACAGCTCAAGCACTGAAACACCTCTGATTTGTACAGGATTAGCAATGTTGAGCATGTCCGAAGGCTTTCATCTGCCACAACCTTCAGCATACTACCATTTCATTTCTCCAGACATTCTCTGCCTCTCTTGATTGGCCTCAAGCCCTACAATACTGTTTATGCCTTATGTCATATGTCATGAATGTCTGATGGGTCACAATATCACAATATTGTGGACCCCAAAACCCGTGGACCCCCTGATCACATCTGTTTTTTCTCCTCATATCTAACCCTCATAGATTGGTCTCATAGTTGATTCAAGGCCTGCATTAACGTATCCTGCTTACTTAAGGGCTCTTGTGGTCAATTCTTTCCTGCAGACCAGTCCCAATTACACCTTCCTGCCCTTCCTCTCCAATGTATCTGTGGCTGATTCAGGGTTCTACTTTTCAGCCTGCCAAAACTCAGTAAATCACATATTATCTTCTTCATGGTTTCAATAACACACCATCTCCCCAGGGTGCACATATTCCATCAACTGCTTTTCAGTTACCACCACCAGTTCCAGTTCAGCCAGAAGTTCAGCATGCTCATATGGGTGACACACTGCCTCAACTTGCTCTTTGTAAGTTTTAGTGACTTGGGTTAGATCATCTAAAACTTACAAAGAGCGAGATCATCTAACCCAAGTCACTAAAACTTACAAAGAGCGAGTTGAGGCAGCTTCAGCTGATGGGATATGTGAACAAGCCTTCAATCCAATGACCAAAGCAGGTAAAATAATCTGGCTATGAAATTTGAATTGAACCTCATTACCAACTATACAGATACACAAAAAATCATGGGCTGGCATCTCAAACCATCCTCATCCTCCGCGGAAGCCCAAACCTGCCTTTGTTGCACCAAAGATTGTGAAAACTGCCAAAGCAAAGGTTGTCGAGTATTCCCTGGTATTGATGGACAACACGCAGGGGGTTGACACTGGCAACTATGACCATGCAAATCCCTCTAAGTACAATATTCATCTTCCTCTATGCCATGTAAGCTCACATCTGACAATAAAATGGCCAAGCTCAAAGTTGCCAGCTACATTGTCAACCTTGAAATTACAGATAAGGACACACCCACAGTCATTGTCGACAAAGTGCAGAAAGTGTTTGCTGTCTGCCCATTGTTTGATCTTGGAGAGAAGAAGCCTTTGAAGGATATCAATGGAATGGTTGTATCACTGCCGGTTGGTGCCTGCTCACTGTCATACCTTCTGGGCAAGAGAAAAAGTCCACTCTCATTGTGCAACATAGAGGTGGCTATGTCACAGTCAACGACATAGTCAGATGTGTCTGCATATTGGTGCTACCTATTACATAACCTCATAGGTCCCTTTTCCAGAGCCCCTGAGCCTGTTCATTATCAGGCTAAGCAATTTAAGAAGCTCATCTTTATTCCCTTAGCTCAAGGTGGCCCATGCCTTCCACTTGGTTCAGGCAGTGCTGATAATAAGATAGCTAACAATGATGAAATGTCAGAAAACCCTTCAGATAAGGAGAGTGATACTTAGGTAAGCCAAATCCTTAATTTATGTATCACACCATGTGACACTTCACTACAGCCTGAAAGTCCCTACTTTTATCAACCGCCATTCTCCTCTGAGGTCCCTGTAGACACGAAGAATGTCAAACATGGTTTCTATGATGACAACAAGACCCCTGAGCCACCTGTCAACCTCTGTGCAAAAGCTGCCAAAAATGGCTCAGATGCAATAACGCTGAAGAACAATGAGATATATAGTTGTATTAGTATGTGTAACATTTGTCTCCATGCTTATAACTGACAACTGTGTCCAGAAACAATTACTAAGGTGTATTTAACATGTACATACAATATGTCATACATTTCCCCTCCTATTTGTTCATAGTTTCCTCTACCAGTGTCTATACATCTATTGTGGTCCACTCTTGCATGTTCATGTCAGCCTATTCTGCCTCTCTTTTGCTCTCTCACCTAACCACCTTTAACAACTGATGCATCTATAGTGGCCAACAAAACCCACACTTCTCTACAAGCCTGTCCTCAATCCACTTTCAGCCACAGAGGGTGCCTGTAAGGGGAACCCCCGAGCACCTTTTGATTCTTCAATTCCTACTCTTTGATTTGATTCTCATTTCGTCGATCTTTGATTCTTTGAATCAACTCTTCGACTTTTTGAATCGACACTCCAATTCTTCAAACCTCCGAATCGACATTTCGACTCTTCGATTCTCTGAATCAACATGTTGATCCATCATTTTGACTTGCCGATCTTCGATCACGGACTCTTTACCTACTGTCGTTATTCTGAGATCACTCTGTCAGGGTCATTCATTGTTACGTTAATGCATTTTCAAACTCTTGACATCCCAGGCTTCAGGCACAAGAGAACACGCGCTGGAAGACCCCACATTTGTATTCATTATATCAGGTGTCTGCCAGCCTTTCAAATGGCATTGAAATTTTTTCCCCTTTCTTTCCAGAGTCCCTTCCTTAAGTTCAAGAAACCAAGTCCACAAAGAGTTGTGAGTTTATCGAGGCGTAAACTTACGAGAATACAAAGAACTGAGTGTCCTGTTTTCTATTTCTTCCCATTATTTGTTACCCCAATTTTGATCGGCATCTTTTTGTTGATCTTAATTTGGGGTGTACTCTGACATTCTGATATCTCACGCAGTTCCTCTGTTCTACAATCATTGTCTGTACTGTTGCAGACGACCAGTGACTATTGGTTCAACAGCAGACCAATCCCTCTCCAACAACGGAACAGTAATATAGCGGTGATTAACTCTAGTGATACTGAATCAGAACACTCTACAGCCAGCTCTACATCATAATTTCACATCATTGTGGCTGGACACAGTGCCACAGTTGACCTTGACAAAACAGGTCGAAATGGGGTTGGCATCATGGCATTGCTTGGCTACAGGAACCATCAAATAAAAAGAAGAACAAAGAGTGCAAGCGCAGAACCCACTACACACGCGACACATGCTTTCATTGACGGCCACTTATGTGCTCTTGGACTGGCACTGTGCACTTGTAAAGGCGACCTCTGAGTGAATGCAACAACCTTGCAAACACTAGCAGAGGGCAATCCAAAGTTATTATTAAAGGGACTATGTACTATACTAATAATAACCATACCTAGCAGAGGGCAATCCAAAGAGAACAAGAATAAGGGTTGCACTCTACTAGGGGAGTCAATATGTACTACTGTCTACTTGAGGGCCGGGTGTATGTACAACATGGCATGAATAAGGAGTGAAGGGGTGCAGGACCCTGGCAGAGTGATCTAAGAATAGCAATGGTAGCGACAGTAGGTAAAGAGTCCGTGATTGAAGATTGGAAAGTCAAATTGATGAATTGACATGTTGATTTGGAGAATCAAAGAGTGGAAATGTTGAAATGTTGATTTGAAGAATCAGAGTGTCGATTCAAAGAGTCGAAGAGTCAAATTGAGGAATCAAAGATTGATAAATTGAGAATCAAATCGAAAAGTAGGAATTGAAGAATCGCAAGGTGCTCGGGGGTTCCCCTTACAGCACTCACGTGTTGTTGCAGTGAAAAAGTACACCAAAATATAGCTATAACTTCAGTGCAGGGTGTACCATGACTTGGTCCTAATTACAATCATTAGTATGCCATACTGTCAGGGTCTGGTGTGCAGTGTGAGATGCACCTAGAGCTTCCCCTTTCTTCAGAGTCCTTTTTTTGCAAATTCCAGTATTCAATATCGAAAAGCATGAATCCCCACTTCCATCATTCGACAAAATACTTGGGACAGTCTATGTCGTGTCCAAAAACAAATACTTGTTCAGGTAGCTACCGATCAAGTACTTGATTGAAATGCTAAAGAAATATGTATCTACATTAGCTACCCTCCTTCAAACGGAATCGGAAGTCCAGGTTATGTTCAGATAACAGGCCGTAGGTCTATTCGGCTCGGAGGATTTCACTGTCGCCAAAGGCAATTGCGAGGTGGCTTCCGAAGTCGCCACTGAAGCCACCGGTGCTTCCGTCATAGCACTGCCGAAAGACACAGTCGAAAGTAGAAAAGCAATCTAATTCACTAGCCCATGGGCCGACTATCATCCACGAGGCATGGCCGACTCGGGAGTGATATGCAGGTACCCCCCAAGCGTTGGCGCAGTACAAGGCTGCAGCATCTACGCTGTGGTATAGTCAGTTTTGAACAGTAAAAGATGGACGACAGAGAAAAACAAATTTTACAGGATGTCCAGAGGCTGAACAGCACTGCCGGGTGCTGGTAGCGCTTTCCAGCAAACAGTTTTTGGACATTCGAGGGGATCCGCCGTCATGGAGCCCACCTTTGCAAGGGTGAAAGCAGCAGGGATGAAATTGGAAATGTGCATCCTGAAGTGAAGTCAGTTAGTCTGGCCATTGAAAGATATAGTCACAAGGGAATCGTACTTGCTACTCAGATAATATTTCTTAAACCTGAGCTGTGTTCTTTAGAGAAGGCCTGCCTTTATACACGGAGCTTCGGGACTTGATAGCAAAACAGATTCCAAGCAAGCTTCATGTCTACGTTATCCCAGAAGGACACAAGAACCGAATAACTAAATATCAGCGAGTTGCTAATAACGCCACATGATGCATGGGACGTGGCGGAGAACCATAATTTTTGGATACTTACCGTGTACATAAGATCCACGAGACCCATTGTCTGTCGAAACTTCAGGAGTCTGTTCCAAGCGAAGGACAGAAAGAATTATGCGCCTAATACAGCTAAATTTCAAAAGATTGTCGTCTGCTAGCGCAACACTGGCCTGTATAAAGACAGATCTTCGTTACGGACTAGGACCCTTTTGCCTACGCGATAAGTTGACAGCACCAAGAAAGGTTAAAGCCCATGGCTAGCATACAGCCTGTTAAAGAAACACGGCCAGTCTCCCCACGCCCAATACACTCGTCTGGCTGCTAGCACTATTAGCATGTCAGTGACATTTAATTGTTAGGCTCTGACATTTTTTTAGGATGACGTGGGCATGGAGCTCGCTTGGATCTTGTTCTGGCGTTGTCTTCCGTGAGCATTAGACTCCGAGAGGGATTGTATCTATAAAGGCAGGTTGTTATTAAGAGCTAGGGCTCAGGTTAAGAAATATCGCAAGCTCTACCTCTGTCATAACGAGTAGGTTTCTCACGCATAACATGTTTATATATCTCCACACCGCGCTGATTGGTTCCCTTTCAATAGCCCCAATGCGCATCTCCAAACTCATCCCTACCGCTTTCGCCGTCGCAAAGATGGGCTCCCTGAAGTCTGAAGCCGTTGAGTGCCCAAACACCGTTTGCTGGAATGCGCTACCAGCCCCCGATGCCATCATCACACCCCTGCAGGAGCTGTAAGTATAACCTTCGTTGTAGTTCACCCTTTATCGCCTGAAGCTTACGCCCATACAGCGAGGAGATAGCAGCCTTGTACTGCGTCGCTTTCTGGAACAAGCATGCCAGCCACAGTTACTACCCACACAGTCCGACTGCCACCGCCTCGATCATGAATGTAGGACCATATGCCTCTTTCGAGGACTGCCGTGCCGCTTTCGACTGTGTTATACAGTGCTATGGTGGAAGCAACGGTGGCTTCAGTGGTGACTTCGGAGGTCACCTCGCGGTTGCCTTTGGCAATAGTGAAGTTCTCGACAGCGGCCCCGGCCCTTCATATTAATACAAACGGGATTCCTGATTATATTTCAGAGAGGGTAGCTGGTTTTGGATACCTTTCACGATTGTGTGTGAGGTGGTGACAGTAGTAGCGTGATATTTCTACATAAACTTGGCATGGTGTTCAGGTCGCAGTAGCCGTATTCGCAGACAGATGTATGGGTAAATACAATACAGGCCTGGAAGAAGTTGAGGAAACCCAGCTCAAAGGAATATAGAACAAAGTGACGACCCACCTCACCATCCCTCCTGTGAAATTAGAGTGCTAAAGTTTACCTTCACCTTCACGGCCCTTTCACCCTTACAGCCCGCCTTGTCCTTATCATTCGCTATCGCTACTTGAGCCTGGAGCGAGGTTTGTTTGGGGATGCGGTGTATCGGTAGGTCCGTTTCTCTCGTCTAATAACGATAACGTCGAAGGGTCAGTGGCATCGACCACAGTCTCGATGACAGCACACGAAGTTACCCCTGTACGCGGGAAAGCGGAATGGGGTGTTCATGGTATTGCAAGTCTGGCCGCTTGCGCATCTCTAATGGATAACAACATATCATCTCGCTAGCATTAGGATTGATGTTGGGTACGGTTCTGGGAGAGAGAAGAATGCACGAACCTAAGTTATATGCCGTACGTACAAGCTTCATCTTCAATGACCGTGACGGGTTCGGGTAGTAACAGAGTACTACTCCATCCATCCACAGGCCTCGGCTCGAGCATTCGTCGGCCGCTTCTTTTTGGGCGAGGAGTTTCGTTCATGGAGAGAACGATACTGGAAACCCTGCTTTATTGAGTTGTCTTTCGTTTTGGCGGTGGTCCATTTGCACTCGGATTTGTGCGATCATGGATGCGGTGACCCCAGACTTGCGCCCCCTGCCTTTGTTCCATCTACCACCCTTATGGATAGATAACTGATACATGATAATTATCGTCTTTTACACGAGGAGTAGCAGAGGAGTCGATGACGAGGAGTTATTCGTCGATATATCTGGGGCACTGTGGGTATGCTGCTCAGCAGATATGGGTAAAAGGCTCACATTCGCAGGCCAAAGTTGTGGAATGGGTGAGGCCCTCATCATCGGGTTTCTGACCTGATGAGATCGCCGATCTTGATCTTTGCATTCGAGCGGGTTGCGGAGATACTGTCCAACATTGAATCGAAACCAACGATGGTGAAAGTAAACGGTGCGCAGTAAGCAGCGGAAGGTGGCCGGTTGGTTGGTGGTGGTTGTAAAGGCACCTTGAGAGCGTGCTTTTCGAGATTATCATAAGCAATCTAATGCTCTAGTTCAGCCAAACAGGAAGACAATATAGAAGGATAACTCACCAAATACCTCGGTAAAGATGCCACATACTGGGTATCGAAACCTAAAAGGCGAGAATAAAAAGGCGAGGTTTAACGCGTCACGGCGTCGACGAGAGTGGCACGGCCTTCTTGAGAATCGTTCGAGGATAACGTTGGGACAACGTGTGGGAGGTTCAAAGATTCAAAAAGTCACGTCAATGTGAGTGTGACGTTTCTTGTCACGTCGTGTATTGCCCATTTTGGACTTTACATGCATCTTCACATTCGCGTTTCGAACCACTGGTTCCTGCAAGTTTATACCACACGCCGCATAATATCTTCCATATTACGACCGCTACCCATACTTGGCAATTCGCCACTTCTTGATCACCATCGTATCCAGCTCCAGTCTTCAACTACGAGTTAACGAGCGGGGAGATGCGATCCTAAGCTGAGGTATCGACAAAATGAGTGCCATTGGGAGGTGCAGCAGAGGATCTGGGTAGGCAGGTACGAGGCCTCGGGGTTAAATCTGGGAATGGGGCTGGAATTTCGGCCGTTCCGATCTAGTACGTGGCCATGGCTACGTGACTACGACCTGGCGTGGATGTGGATGTGGATGTACCGAGTTTCTCAATAGCTGGGGCTGGGGCTTCGTTCGTAAATGCGAATACGACTGCGACGTTGAGTGAGCCTACTCCGTCTTGGACTAGATCCACGTGGTTCTTCTTATCACACACCATGCCTTTATCCCTCGCCTCTTTGCCTCCTCTTTCTCTGTATCCCGTCTGCGCTTATCCATTGAGATGTCGTTTCGTGGCTCTAAAGACGATCGCGATCAATGGAGCTGGAGTCGAGTGAGATGGGATAGGAGCTGATAAGGAGGGAAAACTAGGCAGAAAGAAAGACGACCATTCTCTTGTGCACGGTTCGTGATCGTGATCAATTACAAGCCGCATACGACGCGATTCCCTCTACCCTTCGATACCCTTCTTACAGCGGGATCAGCTGGTAAGCGCCCTCTGAAATACAAAAAATGATCGTACCCGTGCAACATATGACATAGAACAAAGGTTCATACCTTTACAAAGCTTCGCCCGTTTTTCAATCTCCTATCTCATCTCAGTCCATCCCCAAAGGAGTCCCCTGAAAAGCGTCATTCGGCCAAAAAGGATAGGTACACTGGTGGGTAACGACCGCCTTTGGGATAACGAGGACGTGGACAATGGCCTTTGTGTCAAAGGAAGTCGCAGGCACGTTGCGAATAATGTCAAAGCTGAAGTTGAAGTCGACGATGACGATGACGACGACGGAGAGTGGTTGGATGTTATTGAGTGAGGTGTAAATGGAGCTGGATATAGAATAAGGACTGGGCGGTTCGGTTCAGCAGGTCCACTGGGCCCTGGCAGTAGCGGCGAATCGCTGTAGGCTTTTCGCTGTCTATATGCTGCTCCCTGATCATAGTAGTTGTCGCTTGACATGTATATCTTTGCACAAAGCTCTATTCACCCTCACTCGTGGATGTTCCATGCAACCGTACCGCCAGCTGGGATTTCTGACGAGGAGAAGCACGAGAAGCTGAGGTGTAGATGTGAGCGGGGGGAGAGGGGCAAAGCCGGGTGCTTGGGTGTTCGTGTTCGATGCATAAGTGGCGGCTATCCAAGGGGAAAAAAAGGTCGTCAACTGAGAGGTAACGGGAGCATTGACGTCATGGTTGGCGATGGTGAAGGGAAAGATGACCACTACGTGACCAACAGGAAACAGTGGGTGGTGTGATGCTAGTGAATTTGATGGGGCACCTCGATTTGCCGAGTGATCTATGTATCTGCGCTTGGGACATGGAGCTTGATACGTTGCCAGATGCGGAGCGAGATGGGCTTCTGTGTGATGTGTTACCACCAGCACCCTACCCGACAGGACTATGGGCAAGTGCGGCAGAGGTTCATAGTAGGGAGTATAAAAATTGGTCGATGGCCGATGGGGACTACATAAGGCCGGGCGAAGACGGTGGCCACATCACTGCAATGATTCTTTGTCTGCCCATAGACTAGCAGCACACTGTTCATGAGAATCTGAGTTCGAATGCGAGAATCCTGTGTTCCATAAAGTAGCGAGAGGCGTACTGTGAGGTGCGCATTGTCGAAGATTGCCGATTGTGTATGGAGACAATCCGTTGTGGCAGTGCTGCCAAGTCTCAAGAAAAGCGAACCTTGATCAAACCCAAATACGACTCTCTCTCACGCCATTTATTTTGGGAATACACTAAGCTCTTTTCTCTTGCCTCTCTCCCATGAATCCTATATCCTTTTGAAGATACCATGGCTCCTAAACATGACATAGTAAGTGGGAACGCACCCCGGCTCTGAGTATGAACTACTAATGTCACTGGTTATATCATTTGTTTCACCTCGTTCTAATACTCTTCTGAGATCTGTGCGTATTTCTGTGATTTCCGAATATCTCTTGATGATGCTATCAGGATATGGCGAGCTCGGGTACTTATTTGCCATTCTAAAACTCAAAGCGGCGGGCTATTCACAGCCCGTTCTTTAATTCATCAGACCCCAGTGAGTAGACTACCATGTAAACCCCTTCCACTCATTTATGGTATACAAGTAGCCCTGACATCACATATATCGGAACACATCAACGAGTGAAATTCACGTTGATAATTTACTGGATCAAATGGAGGACATCCGCCATGTACCATGTCAGAAGCTCCACTGATGTAATCTATAGGCTTAGCTGTCAGTATCCGTCAAGATCTGCAACTTCTAGTACCACAAGTAGATGGGGTGCATGGTTTTCGAAGCAAGGGATCTTTAACGGGCGGCCTGATTAACGTGCGTTGCTCATTAGATGCCTATTCGGTTCAATAAATTGAAGAGTTACCCAATAGTGAATGGTCACGGTATGCAGTGCCCATGCCTGCGTGTTGACGATGTCATTTTTTAGCTTCAGAAGATTGCATTGGTGACCAACAAGTGATTTGGGTGAGTAGGCGAAGATTTAGGTGGCAGTGTCGAACGTATCCAGCCTTTTAAAAGTCAACGGTACAACGATCTTCCACGACACCCCACAATACCTGATACCATGATGCCCGGAGAACGAGCCTCAATTCAGGCCATTGGAAAAATCATGTTACTGGGTATGGGAGCTACGTTCGGGGTAACACTGGCTTATGGTATGAATAACGGACTAATCTCATCCTGCTATATTCTGAATAGCACCTTCCAGGATCTATAATTCTCCTCACCATTGCCATAATCTCTTCCAAAACTGTAACGTAAGAACTCCCTACCCAACACAGCGACACTTTGCTGATACAGTATAAACAACTTCGGCAGTGTTCGGATATCTAGCTTGGAATTACGGACTTGGGCTCTGCCCGTGGCGTCAATCTTTGGTGTACTGGTTGCCAGTGTAACATGGGTGCTGTGGATAGCTGGGGCACTGATTATAATTCAGGAAGGCCTAGTGAACAATCCAGGCCGCCCGCTCTTCATAAAACAGATTTCGGTACTTCAGCGATGCTATCAGCTGGTCATTGGAGGGGTATGGGTTCAGAATTTTCTGGTACGTTTTACCCGCTCCACGAACCATCCCACCCATATTTATATTCTTCCATCCGACACCAATTAGCCGATTCTCAATGATTTCGTTGTGATATGGCGTGCATTGGCTCTATTTCCCGAGCACCATCGGTTTACTATACTCAGCATGGTTTTTGGTTTTGCGACTTTAGGTATGTGCTCGAGTCACTCCAATTTTGCCTGCTGATTTCACCATCTAATGCACAGGGACTGGATGTGCCCAAGCGGGTATCAGATCAACTTTGGGTGCTGCTGGCTTTCTTGCTGCCTTGCATGCCCCGAATACAATATCGGGCGGTCTTGGAAGTGCATACCTTACATTATCTTTAGCAACAAATGTTGTCGCAACCTTTTCCATTGCAAAAGGCCTATGGTAATTGAACACCCAGGTCATGTAACCATCCTCCTTATATCCATTTTCTAGGATGCATCACACTTCTCTTCGTAAAATTCTCAAGAAGAGCCAGCGACGTCAATTCCGGGTTCATAGAATCTTATTTTTACTTGTAGAATCAGGACTGTCTTATTGTGGGTTACAGGTCCGTTGCTTACAATTTGCGCTATCAAGGAACCGAGAACTCACGCATATGTGCATCAGATGGTAGGAGTCATCTTGGACCTGGTCTTGAAACGGGATGATATGCCCATGGCATTGATCATTGTGGATGTTTTGTATTGGCAAATCTATTACCTGTTATCGGTATGTGCGCGTATATGAATATTTTACTGCCTGACGTTTAGTCTGTCCTCAACTTAGGCGGTGTACCCTGTTGTGGTTATATTCTTGGTCAAGTGGCGCCGACGTATTGAATTGGAAACACAGAATCTCTCAGATATCCCTGGCCTTACCGACTTGGAAGCACCTCATCTCTTAGATATGCCTACTCCGCCAGATCCGGGAGAACCGCATATCTCCATTGGCAGTATACCTGGCATGGCCACCACAGAAACGGCACAAAGAGTCTCGCGTAGCTAGTCGCGCGTAGTTTTGATCGGTGACTATAAAATGATCATTACCAATTCAGCAACAGTGTCGCGAGATATAGCAGACTCGGAGGCGATGCATATTATATGAACCAGCCAGATCACTCCTCCCCGCTGTCTGCCAATCTCACGTATCTGCGAATGATAACGCAGCATATCGCCAACATTGAAATTCCGAGTCAGACTGACCAAGACGAAGCACGAAGGTGAGGAAACCGACATCAGCGTGAGTTTGAACATAATTTGCTTGCTTTAGAAATGGATTCGGATACACATGGAGTGCGGGTTTCTCTGACCTGAGCTCCAGCTCCCGCTGTTCGCCTCGCCATCCTCTATTAGATCGGGATCGAGCTCTCGGTTGTATATCATCCGTCAGCTTTCAAGTACTTTCAAAGATCAAGGGAATCGGACACCGAGAATCGAACCTTGATCAAACCCAAATATGACTCACAGTAGATCTCCCACGCCATCACATGTCATGGCGTCTATTTTGGGAGCAGACCAAGTTCCTTTCTTGTCGTCTATGATGAAGCCTAAAGGTCTTTTCAAGATATCATGGCTCCTAAACACGCCATAGTAAGCTAGACCACCCACCTTCCAGCACGAACTAATGACTGGAGAAGGAGTAGCGGCGAGTCCTAACAGTATGACTACAGCGCAAATGCACATAACTTATCTTGCCGCCGTGTTTAAGTTCTGAAACACTTATATTCCATCAGTGATTTAAAACTTGATAACATGGTAAGTTCAGAACTCTCAGGAAATCGTAATGGGGGAGCTGATGGCCTTCGATCACAATACCAGTGTCTACTCAACCACCATGAAGTAGAGTTTATAAGTTCCTTCAACTGGTAGTGTGATTTATTCAGCTTTGTCGGTTTGTGGGCTAGCCATTAGTTACATCATTTGTTTCACCCGTTCCACCATACTTCTTAGATCGATGCGGATTTCCATGCGCTTGAAATGTCTCTCGATGATGCTATCAAGATATGACAAGCTCGGGCCCTTCCAGAGGCTCCGTGAACTTACTCTACAGACTTAGCGGTCAATGTTCATCAAGATCTGCGGTTTCTAGCACCATAAGTAGGTGAAATGCATGAGTTTCGAAGGAAGTGACCTATTTATAACGGACGACCTAATAAATGTGCGTTGATCATCAGATACGTATTCAGTTCAAGAACTTACAAGACTTGCCAAATAGATAGCGAAATAAATGGTCAACGGCATGTAGTGCCATCGCCTATATGCTGACTCATACATTCTTTTGGCCCGGGGAAATCGCGTTCGCGACCAACAAATGGTTCGGGTGAGTATGCGAAGATTGACATGGCAGTGTTCAACTTATCCACCTTTTAAAGTCAGCGATACGATGATCTACCACTATACCTCATAATACCTGATACCATGACGCCTGAAGAGCGAGCCTCGATTCAAACTATTGGAACATTCATATTACGGGGTATAGAAGCCGCGTTCTGGATAACACTGCCTTACGGTATGAATAATGGACCACTCTCATCTCGCCATATTCTGAATTGCACCTTCCAGGATCTATAGTTTTTCTCACCTTTATCATAATCTCTTCTAAAACGGGAACGTAAGAGCTCCCCATCCTCAGTGGTGACAGGGTGCTGATAAGAACCACTTTGACAGTGTTCGAACGTCTGGCGAATCGCAGGCCTGGGTTCTGCACGCGGCATCAATATTTGGTGTGCTGGTTTCTAGTGTAACATGGGCCCTGGGGCTAGCCGGGGAAATAGTCTTAATGCGGCAAGGCCTTGTAAAGAATCCTGGCCTCCCACTCTTCGTAAAACAGGCTTTAATCCTTCAGAAATGCTATCCGCTAATCATTGGGGGAGTGTGGCTTCAGAATACCCTGGTATGTGTCATTTGTACCACACGCGCCCCGCTCAGAGTTCGATTCTTCCCACCTGTATTAGCCAATTCTCAACGATTCTATTGTAATATGGCGGGCATGGGTCCTATTTCCCGAGCACTATTGGTTGACTAAACTCAGTATGGTTTTGGGTTTTGCGACCTTCGGTATGTATTTGAGTGACTTTGAGTTTGCCTGCTGATTTCGTCGAATGCACAGGTATTGGGTGTGCCCAGGCAGGTATCAGATCAACGTTGGGTGCTGCTAAGTTTTTTGCCGCCTTGAATGCGCCAAATTCATTACCAGGAAATCTCGGAAGTGCATACCTTGCATTATCATTAGCAACAAATGTTGTCGCAACCTTTTC
>JABCKU010008258.1:0-32235 GCA_018221655.1 Myochromella boudieri
GGTCCAGTTAAGGCTTAGTTAGGGTTCAGTTAAGGTTTGGTTAGATAGTTTAGGTTGGGGATGTATATTTCTTGGTTAGGGTTCAGTTAGGATTAGGCATTATAGTGTGAGCAGGAGTGGTATCATAATAGGGAAGAGGCACTGCATATGAGGGTGATATGATATATCAGAAGTGGCTTATGAATGACAAGCTTTGATATATCATCTTTGTTCCTCTGGCCAGAAGCTTATAATATATCATAACCACAGCTAAGCCTGTTTTTTTCCCATTTAAAATAGGAAACTTAATATTAATCAAGGTATTGACATTGAGGGCTTGTAGCTTTTACTATGTGGGGGCCCTGTGGGCCCTAAACCCTTTTTTGAATTTTGCATTTTTTTCAAAAATGCCTCCAGGTATGGCACCAGAGCCGCCTTCTAAGCTTGGTCTGCTGAGAGCTGCTGAGTCAGCAGAACCAACCAACCAAAAAGTCAAGTTTGGTGACCTCTCAGAACACTATATAGTCAGATATAGGTCCCTCAGTAGCATGAGTGCAGCCTCAGAAGTGGCGGGCTACCCAAACAACAGCTTAGGAAAGACCACATCCTATGATCGAGCACAGTTGTAAGTGGTTGAGGCAAGTTCTCACGGGGGTTACAAAAGCCTTAGAAACAAACAGGAACAACATAAGTACATTTACAATTTGGATCGGTAGCAGTACAAAGGGGAGCAAGCTCCCCAATTATAATTTGTTGCTACCCCTCGTTTTCTTCTGGGTTCTCTCTGATAATACGGCTCGCCTTGAGTGACATCGCGCGGCGCATGGCCCAAGTGAGGTAAAGCGCAAAACTACACGTGACGGTGGTGAAGAAACCCCATCGTATCTTTGTGAATTGAGCATCCTCCCCAGATTGTTTGGTTTGTTTTCGTGTGGGGGGCCAAGGAATCAGTGAGTTCCACGATGGACCGTGCGCGGGGGAGATTGGAAACGCCGAATTGGCGCCATAATCATATACTCGGCGTGCATGCGATGCAAGCATTGGGTAGGCGTCCATGATTAGATCTTTAATAAAAGGGTCGGGGTATGCAGGTTGTGACAGAAGCAATATATGGCTTGCAAGGATAATGTCCAAGGTAGTTGGCCTAAAAACAGTCAAAAAGGTAAACAGTAAAAATCAATTTCCGCACCTATCCCTGTATATGAACTCTCGATCTCCGACAAGGCGAGCGTATAGATCAAGAGAAGCACGTGCATTTTCTAGGACCTATATAAGAGTTAAAGCTGAACCACAAAAAGCCGAAAAGATAATCACCTTTTTGCGACTAAAAGCGTGATGGAATATTTTCGCATTTTGTTCCTTCCTAGTTTTTTCGTTTTCCTTGAATGGTTTTTTTTCTTCCTGGTCGGTTGTAACCGTATTCCAGAGGCCAGCAGCTTCTAAACGCGGTTTATAAACCTGGCGTACGCGTCGTGGGATGTAATATCTTTGGGGTATGGTGTACATAGATGCCAATGCAGGGTGCGTCAATCCCACCCAGTTGGCATTATGCGAATAAAGCGCATGAGACTAAGTAACATCATTCATATATCTTGTAAGTGGCAGGCCAGTGTAAATCTTACCACAATATCACCCAAGTTTGATTCTACGTGTGCACACCAGGCGATTGCCTGAGACTTTTCTAAACTGTTGAGAGACGCGTCAAGGCTGAGAGTCAGCCTACCGTTCTCGGCATGCTTCAAGCCTGCAACATATTTCATGATTGGCCCAAGGGACGATACGGTGTGTTGATCGTGAATTAAAAATGGGAGTTGCCCTAGTTTTATGTAGAGACATTATTAAAATTTCTCTACATTCAGAGGGGCACGTACCCACCGCTGGGAGACAAGTCAGGATTGTTGCATTCGATGACTGTAAATTTGCCTGGGGCTGCTTGTTGAAGATATATCACAGCGGCCAAACAAGATGGGTGGATAGAATGAAGATTCCATCTAGCTGGCCAGATATGGAGAAGAAGTTCACTTGACATCGATATTGGCGAAGCCATAACCACATAGGCAAGTTCAGAAATCCGACCCACTGTTTGTTTGAGGGCTTCGCCCCCAAAAGCAAACTTTGAAACAACTAGTACTAGTAGTCTGGCAGAGGGCTGCTCTCATATGTGTTTTAGACTCTAAAATTCAAGTCAATAGCTTTTTATTCCTGCAGCAATATGTAAATATCACAAGTCTGAGGAAGTGCAGGTATGCAATGGGCTACATAGGGCCGCAGCTGCAGATATCCACCCAGGTTTATTTACACCCCAAGCCAACGTCCTTTGTGTATAACAAACATATTTCTTTCACAGTGCTGTAATTTGAACGAACTGCATCCGTCAGTCACTCGCGATCGCAGTCAACACTCACTAGTACTCACTACATACATACCAGCGCTCTCATCTCAGAGTCCAACGTGCCGCCCTTGGCATGTGACGGTTTTTAACGGGCCGCCCTCTTTTGAGTTTCTTTATTTAATATTCACAGACAAGAAGCTTAACCTCTACTAATCAGGTGTTCGATCACTTCGCGATGGGTCCCACCCTTCAAGTGCTTTCGTCTTTCAAAGGCATCACCGCCACCTTCCCATGTCTATCTGCGTGCTTCGACAATACCTAGCATGTGATGATATACACCGGACCGACGCCTGGCTCAGCGTCCGCTCCACCTACCTGATGTCGCGCCTTGGAGGATTAATCTTGGGAAATTTTCGGTTCACAACGATTTTAGCAGTATGTAAAGGCCTTGATTTGCACTCTTTTCTATCTTGTCAGAAAGAAAAATAATGCGATCCACATTATACGGGACTGTTCTCGCAGCAGTCATCTCCTCTTGTTCTGCACTCCTTGCTTTTCCGGGTGCCGAAGGTAAGTAATACCCATCAATCGAAACCTCAATTTTATATACAAAGATGTGCGTCAGGTTTTGGCGCCCAGTCTACAGGTGGGCGAGGAGGTAGTGTTTATATCGTAACAAACCTCAACGATTCTGGCACTGGAAGTTTGCGAGACGCTGTCTCCCAATCGAACCGAGTGTGTCCTGGGTGCTTTCGTCATTTTCTTCTCTCTGAGTCTACCTGCTATAAAGATTGTCGTCTTCGCAGTCGGTGGCCTCATCACCATTTCAAGCAGGATTGTCGTCAGTAGCCATGTCACTATCGCTGGCCAGACGGCACCGGGTCAAGGTATCACTGTCTACGGAAATGGCGTGTCTTATTCTGGAGCCAGTAATACCATCACTCGTTACATCCGGTATCGGATGGGTACCACTGGTACGTCTTGAGGTTTCTCAAGTACAATCCCTAGTAAACTTTGCTTAATAGGCGACTCTGGCAAAGATGCCATCACCATTGCCAATGGAGAGAATATGATCTTCGACCATGTCTCCGTATCATGGGGTCGGGATGAGAGCTTCTCAATCAACGGGGATGTTACCAACGTCACCATCTCTGATTCCATTATTGCACAAGGCCTAGAAACCCATTCATGTGGTGGACTTATCCAAACGGATGGCGGCGTCAGTATTATTCGGACACTCTATATCGACAACAAAACCAGAAATCCCAAGGTCAAGGGTGTTAACGAGTTTGTAAACAACGTGGTAAGTCACTAGTTATGATGCTTGGAAAATGCTTCGACTAATCACATATCCTTAGGTCTATAACTGGGGCGGAGGTGGTGGGTATATTGCGGGTGATTCCGCCGGTCCATCATATGCAAATATCTTAAACAATGTCTTTATAAGGTGCGTCGATTAGATCAGCGAAGACTCACAAGACTTTCACAACACATTACCACAGTGGCCCATCGACATCGGTTTCTCCCTGTGCGTATGGCTTCTCCCCGTGATAATGCGGTTTCTGAACTGTGTTTGTAGTTACTCGTGGAAATGCCAACTTCCACACCTATGTCTCCAATAATTACTACGATCCTAACCAGGTGCGCGCATACTATGTCTCAATCTAGACTATCGCGCTTCATTTCCACTCACAGAACGGAGTCCTTGATGGTTTTGTACTTTCGCAATCAACCGAAAATTACTCTCCTGTAGACTTCCAAGCCACCAAATACAACTATCCTACAGTGGCTACACTCCTGAGCCCACTTGACGCACTCGCGAAGGTAAAGGCATCCGCTGGGGCTAGCAAATCGCGTGATCATGTCGACGCGTACTTGATCAATACCGAACTTAGTTCGTTGGGCAAGGTTGGCGCAACTATCAGTGATCCCATAGCATCACCCATCAACGGCCCAGGACCTGTTACTGGTGGAACTGTAAAAATACCTCTACATGTACTCGTTTGCTGAAATACTAACTGTACGCTCCAGGCGCCTCTAGATACAGATCAAGATGGCATTCCAGATAGTTACGAGACAGCCCATGGAACTGACCCGAAAGTTAACGACTCTGCGAAGATTGCATCTAATGGATATGCGAGTGAGTTTTCTGATCCTACTTACTAAAGGGTGTTAACTTATTCGGGCTACAGATATTGAGAACTACGTTAATTCTTTGGTTTAGATGCTGTCTTATGTCACAAGCAACACATATCAGAGATATATTTTGACAAAGCATTGCTGAGGAATGACAATATAACATATTGTACAGAGAACTCTTGGAAAACAAGAAAGCGACGAAAGCAAAAACGCAAAGCAAAGGGAAGAAAAAAGGCAGTAGAAAATCAGACCGGTCCTGCTAGTCCGCCTCACTCGATTGGCTATACACTGCCTCAGTACTGCTGTCCCCGGAGTCTCCCCAAGGAGTCTCAGGCTTCAGGTTGCTTAATACAAGCATTCCTTGACCAGGCAAAACATCCCCCTTGCGTAATTCTATTTTGCAGCTAACAGTCCTTCGTTCCTCTTGATAAAAGCGTGGGTATGGTCCCTGAGAGTGCTTACCGATTGAACTACATTTTGCAAGTAAGGCTTAAGAAACTCACCAGCAAAGGTAGGATGGCTGGTTTCGCCTTTTTCCTTGGTGGCCCTGTAATATTCAACGATGGCATAGATGGTGGTAAGCTCACGACACGGCGTATCGGAGCTTTCTTTGGAGCCAACGGATATATAGGCTCAAGTTCTGTTGCAATCCCTTGCGACTCCAAAAACTCTGGAATTCAAGTGAACTCCTGTATGCAGAAACAAGAGATGACCTACCTCTAGACCTGTACCGAAACACGAAGGACACGAATGTTGTCGGTTGTCTTAATCCAGAGGTATCTGTGTCGTATGCAACCACAGACCATGTAGATGGAAACTGTTCGTCTGCTCCCTTCTCCGCGCCAAAGCTGTAATGAAGGTTATGAGCTCCTGTCCGCCATAGCTATGTAGCAGTTTGCCTACCCAATACAGAATTCTCCCGCCTTCCGTTTGCCTAACAAAGTTGTTGGAAGTTCCTGAATCGGATTGGCAGGTTTGAGGTCTACGCGTGCCACCCTTTTTATACGTAAGACAATTGTTCCGATATCTTTGGGCGGGCCCTCTGATGAAGCCTGGCCCACTGCGGGAGGATAAGGACGTAAGAACATGGAGCCAAGGAGTCGACTCACCTGTCTCGTTAACCGTTTGAAAAACAAATGGTCGTTCCGTAGACACTGATGTCCTGACACCCTGCCTCGACGTTGTTCCATCTCCAAATAGGAAGCGTCCAGGCACAACGAGACCATCCAAGGTTATGAATGAACATGTATCGACCCTGCCACCGTGGTCTTTCCAATGGACAATAAAATTCTGAGAAACAAGGTTAATTGGTCTGATGTAAGACAAGGGCAATCACAAACCTTGCCTTCCTCACTGGGGACCCAACATGATACGCGGTTCGAAGTCGAGTCAATAGCGACCAGATACTCTGGTAGAGGTTTTCCCCCAGCCTCAATCCAAGCAGAGAATCCTCGGTGGGTGAGCATGATGTTTGGGGCTGCCCCCTCCACACCTATAGCACGAGCTCAGAGTGAGTATATATACTCAGAGCTGCATCCAGCGTATAAGTGACACCAGCTAATGGATATAGCTAGAACAATTCACTGTTCAACAAGTTTTATCAGTGCGGCTCTTACTACCCAATCGGGTTACTTGTGTCATGACATGTGACCATGGTACTCTATTGTGACTTATGTCACGAAAGTTCAACTTTGTCCAGCTCTCCTCTGTTGATATTCTTAGATGCCGCCCAAAAAGTCGACGACAGCAAAACGAAAGGCGTCAAGCTCAGATGAGGAGGCAGGCAGACCACAGCCCCTCGTGAAAAGGTCTAAAGTCGCATCAGACGACCGCGACTCAACTAAGAACGTTCAGCCAACCAATAAAGTACTGCCAATCCACATAGAGTTCCCTGCCAAGACACCGGGGTCACTGCGACTCGCTACATGGAATATATGTGGCCTGGCGGCAAGTCAGAAGAAGGCATGATTCGACCCGTTCCGCGCGCCCTTTTGCTCACATTCCATGACAGGGCTTCAAACACTATGTGGAAGCTGAGGATGCTGATATTTTAATTCTGAGTGAGACTAAGGCATGTTTTCACCCACAACGGCAGACTTTCCCAGATGCCAGCCCACCCTAGGTCAATAGCGCACCTGTCGATCCCGTCGTACAGGATCGATATCCTCATTGCTACTGGTCAATATCCGAAAAAAAAACTTACTGTGTGACCGACCAACCACCCATGCAACATCCTTTCTAACCAAGCCTCAGCAGGAACAGCCATTTTATCAAAACACAAGCCTTTGAGTGTGGATATGACACTGCCTGGGCACCCTAACCCTTCACAGGTAAAGGGACGGATAATCACGCTAGAGTTTGAAACATGCTACTTGATTGGCACCTACGTAGTCAATGCTGGTCAAGGGTTAAAAGTAAGTCAAATTCTGCGTATAGCAGGGTATTGCAATGGATCTCATTCTGAACTTCGGGTTAGACTCTCGGCGAGAAAAAGGAGTGGAATGTTCACTTCGAAGCATACATTCGAGATCTTGACAAGAAAAAACCCGTCATATGGACGGGTGACTTAAACGTCGCTCCAACAGAAATTGGTAAGGTGCTAAAGCTCAAATAGTGCAGCGAGTGTCCTGACAGATACCATCAGATCTCTCAAATGCAAAAAAAAACTGGAATAAGACACCAGGTTACACTGAGGTAGAAACGACCTCCTTTAAGAACATACTCAACCCACCGCCTGAGATTGAGGGTGGAAAGTTTGTTGACATGTGGCGCCGTCTTCATCCAGAGGATAAGCACTACACCTACTTTTCCTATCGATTCAATTGCCGAGAGAAAGGTTTGGGTTGGCGCCTCGACATGTGTGAGTTGAAGCAAGTATATCATTCCCTACAGTCTTATGATCCTCCAACGCACAGTTGTACTGAGTGAGCGGCTTGTCGAACGGGTCAAGATGGTCTGGCTATTTTTACTCCTAAGGAAGGGGCTTTCTAACTACGCTTCACAGTGTGAGATCAGAAGTGAAATTTATGGGGCTTCGGACCATTGCCCCTTGGTCATGGAGTTCGCCGTTGACGGTGACCTATGAAAACATCAAGTACGTGGATTTAGGAGGAAAAAAAGCATAGTCTGTACTTACAGTATCACAAGTTGTGTGCCCAATAGTAATGGGGGTATAGCTCAGCTGGGAGAGCAGCAGACTGAAGCTGGTGTCTTGTTTGAGTTCTGAAGGTCCCGCGTTCGATCCGCGGTACCCCCATTTTTACTATTGTTGGGGCCTACTATTCTCAGATGTAGACACTATTGTTGAAAGCATGACTATTCAATCTACCAATTTCCTCCAAAGTATTTTTGGGATCAATACTCTCCAAAGCGGACATGTCCCGTCTGTTCGGCGTGTGCACGAGCATCTTTCTCTCCCTTCAAGCCCTGACCACATATCTAAGGAAGCCTACCTCAGTAACACAAACCTTCTATAAAGCTAACACAAGGGCATACCTCACACCTCAAATCGAATGTTGCAGTGTTCGTATATGCTTTCTTCGCTCGCAAGACATCAGCCAGTTTCCTGGCTGCGATCATTATGGGATCATGATCGTCCGAAGCACCCTGCGAAATCCATACAGTACTAGTGTCAAGAGCTGCATACGACAGGCCACAAATTCCAAGAGAATTCAAACGCACCACTGGAAACATTGTCTGGTGCCATTCGCCCGGTGCCTCAGGGGCGGGTGCTAACGTCGCTGCATCGTAATGGATCCCTGAATAGACGACTACACACCGCATTCCTATGGCGGAGTCGGTCGGCGGCGAAAAGTGATCTATTCGTCCTGTCTCTACATCCACGCTCGCGATCTCCGTGTTGTAATGAGATGCAAGGATGGTGAGCTCGATGGCACCACCCCACGTCAATGGTTCGAGAATCATGGCAACATATCTGTCTGGTGGCATCCTGATAGATTGACAATGATATCATCTATTAAACTATAACATGACGTGGTGGGCTTACCCCAGGATGACCTCGCTGTATTTTCCTGGATCGTTGCGGATGCCTTCGGCAACAACTAAAGGGAATATGCGTCGTTGGTCGCTGATTTGTACCAAAGACGAACGCACTTTTCCGCATCTCGGAAGCCTTGTCAATGGTTTGTTCAAACAATAATGCCACTGCGGAGAACAGGCAGGAATTATCGTCTGGAACTATCTTTGCTACCACATAGCAAGTTAATATTTATAGCGGAATCAAACAAAGTCCCATACCCTGTGAATCAAAACACCGCCGTCAGCCTCGACGAAATCTGGGCCACTAGCTTGGCCCGGAAGGCGAGACACTGGAGCCTGTTCAGGGACGAGTACGGGAGCTCTGACTTGTGGCTGTGCGTCGAATGGATTATGATAGTCATGTGGCGCGATGTCGTTCTGATTGGACGGTGGTCTATTTTCTGGCAGCTCGTTAACAATGAGCTGTTCGCCTGGTTTCAGCCCAAGGCTCTCGATCGGAAGCTCTGGTATAAGAGCAAGTGCTTGAGGTGGGTATCCGGCTTTCACTGTATACCAGATCTATCATCAGAATGACATTGTCTGGATGCTACGCACGGTTTTGGCGTGATGGGAGGATATGGGTGACCGCATATATCTCTTGCTGGAGGTCCTGAACAGTGAAGCCGTCTTTATCGAGAGCGACCTGGAGAGTTGAGACGCCAGAGGGATGGCGCAAACGTATCGCCACCATGATGGAGGAATGACAGAAAGGAATGTCACAAGATTAGATTAGATCGGTCACCAATATATTTACTTATGTAAGCAACCCCAACTTTCCATTTGCCTTTTCTACAATTGCTTCGTACTTGCGCATCCCGCCATTCAACACCCTCAACTGACCCTTTATCAGGCGGTAGACAATCCCGGGTTTCGCTTTCCACTGTCCCTTCATGCCGTTCTCGTCCTCGTCGTCCTCTTCGTCACTGTTTTCTGATGACTCGGTGGGTGACTCGCCTTCCACTACGCATCGCACGAAGAATCTAAATCACATTAGTTTGACAATAAAGGACAAGTTGGTTTAAACATACCTGTCGTGGCTAATTACAAGAAGAGCTCCTTTATACTGCTTCAGCGCCTCAATAAGAGCTAACACAGTATCTGCATCCAAGTGAGTAGTTACTTCATCCAGGACCAGAAGATGCGGAGGAGAATAAATGAGTTTGGCGAGTGCCAGGCGGACCTAAAATATACCGTGTCAGCTCTGCATCCTCCAAGGTATCCTGACGGGAACCTACCTTTTGCCCACCAGACAACGCCACAACTGGTACATCACTTGCAGTCCTACCAGACAGGCCCAGCCCACCCAACAAGCCCCTGACCTCCTGCTCCGACATCCGCCCCTCAGTGGCATCCATCATTTCCTTCAGTGCCGTGAGTTCCCCTTGCGCCTCACCCTTCTCCTCCAGCGCCTCCACGGCATGTTGGGAGAAGCATTGAATTCTGGCCCTCGTATGTTTCGTCACAGTGCCCTTTGTCGGTCGCAGGCCCCCATCACCTACACCAACCACCAATCCGACGAGTGTCGACTTTCCGCTCCCATTCAATCCAGCGAGCCCGACACGTTCCCCCGGATGTATGACCAGGTCTACATCTGTCAATGTTGGTACCTTCGCACGTGGGTACCCAAACGACACCTTTTCCAACGTGACCAACGCACCGGGGAAGCGAAGGTCCGGTGGCTCGCAGGGTATGCTTATTTTCACCAACGGATCCAAAGTGGGCACTTCGATGGCACCTCGACGCGAATTGTGGTATCCCATGAGATCTCGGTTGAGCTTGAAGCGCCCACCTTTGAGTCCAACCTCAAGCCCTGTGCGCTCTTCTATTTTCTTTCGGCGTGATGCCACTTGCTTGAGTTTCTTGTCATCGCCTGTGCGTTTAGCAGCAGTAAGTGCAGACGCTATGGATGATTCCATATGCCTGGTCTTTTTGTCCTGAGCAGCTTGCATGCGTGCCAGGTACTTCGTGTGCGCTCTTCTCTCCTGCTCATAGAGGGAGAGATTACCTCTGAAGTGTTCGAGGGACTGTTCACGGAGGACGAGAAGCTCGTCTGCAACGGCATCTGCAAAGTCACGATCGTGCGTGCTAATTTTCATCTCCTCTGAGTTTCTTTGAATGGAAATGAATCATAATGCTTACATGATCACAACAGTCGTTTCTGTGAGAGACTGCACGAAGCCCTGTAACCAGATAATAGCAGGCAGATCTAAAAAGTTTGTACACTCGTCTAAGAGGAGAATATCAACTTTTTGGAACAGCGCACTCGCTAACGAGCAGCGAGTCCGCCAACCACCAGAAAGAGTTGTGTAAGGTCGCGATATGGCTTCTGGGGAGAATCCTAAACCAAGGAGCACCATTCGCGCACGTGTTTCTGCACTAGCGGCATCCATCGCGTCGAGGGACGTTTGTATCTCTGCAAGGGTGTCGACTGCCTCCTTGGTCTCCACTTGTATAGCGGTCGCATCTATACCGCTTGCAAGCTGCTCTACCTGCAAGGCTGCTAACGTGACTTGCTCTTCCATGGCAATGAGCTCCTTGCGAGCCTTAGCACCGCGAGCACCACTCCGCCGGGCTGCGATTTTGGCTATTTCATCGTACTTCCGCAAGAGCCGCTCGTACTTGAGCTTGCGGACTGCACGGACGATCGTGAATGGATGTTTGGCGTCCTCTAGGGCTTCAGACAGGTCTGTGTTGTGCAGCTTGAGTATCCCAAACTCTTATTACTTTCCAGTGCGGGTGCTTACGCTTCACTTCCAGGAGTGCGCGTTCTCTACTGGTATCACTACGCGTGACATGTTCAAGAACAGTACCATCCTCAAATCGCAACGAGGCCATGGATTCGTCGAGAGTGATATTATTCACGACATCCGTCTGGCCAAGTAGAAGCATACGCAAACTCCATTGGACGCCGGGTATACGACCCTCAGCAAGTGCGCGCAGTAGTGTTGACTTACCAGATCCGTTGCGACCAACAAGAACGTAGTGCCGATTTTCGCGCAGCGTCAGGGTGGCATGGGAAAGAAGATCGCGGCCGCCGATAGAGAGCGTAAGGTCCTTTATATCGATCTGAGGGTGGGTTTATGAATGGGCTGTTTTGAAGATACAAATTGGCGTGACGTAGTAATACCTCCTTAGAAGAAGCAGTGTCAGACGCATCGACATGAAAACGGCTTTGTTGTGCCGAGACGACAATTTCATGGATTTTTCCTGTCTTGTTAGCTTTGAGAGCCATAGTGGTTGTGCAAGAGGTAAAATTGAGTCATGGTGGGGTAACAAGTTTTCAACTTTACGACGGCTCCGACCGTTAGACTGATTTGGACATAGTAATCACATGATCGCTTGTACCAAATTCGTTTTTAATGAATTGGTTGACTGGCAGTTGAGGGATATAATACATCGTACACTCAAGATTGACGGGAAAATGACACTATCTTTCCAAATTTATTTCTCGCCCATGCCCATAGCGTTCTTCGCCTTGCCGAGTAAAGACTCCTGTAATCCTGGATTGGTTTTGGATTGAACGAGTAGATGAAGATTACGTACATCATTCTGGTTGGAGTTGCCGCTAAGAGCATCACCAGCCTTCTGACCAGAAGACTTCTGGCTCTAAAAGAGGTGAGTCATGGCGATAGAAAGCATATCAGCGGGCTGACCTGAGGCTGGACAGCCGAGGCGACAGAGTCAGCGGCACCCTTGAGGGAATCACCAGCGTGCTCTGCGAGGCCCTTCTGGGAATCAGGCTGAAAAAAAGGAGGTGAGAGGCGTCGGAAAAAGGCTTTCAAAGCGACGCATACCTTCAGGGCGGCTCCAGCTTTATCGGTGAAAGATTGGCGGTTGTTATCGGACATGATTGTTATGGGCGTATAGTGCAGAAATTGCTGAGGAAATAGTTAAATTCATGGCTGGCTTTATAGGCGTTGCTGGCCGGCCATGACGTAGTAGAGTGACGCGTCGCGCGCGCTATGAATGACGCGTTGATCGATCTTCTCAAAAAGACCCGCGTTGTTGCAGGTTGTTGGCTATAGGGGCCCTCGCCAAGCAGAGCTAATTATAGTTTCACATGCCCTTGCTCGAACTTCGCGGCATTTCTTGCCACAGAGATGGCCAGGTCGTCTTTGACGATGTAAATCTTACTATAAACGATGGTTGCCCGTATTCTATGTTTTCGAGTTGTATAGGCCCTGATCTTTTTGCCTTTACATGTACAGGCGACATCCTGGTCCTTCGTGGCAAAAGCGGCTCTGGAAAGACAACCCTTCTCAAGTGTATCGCTCATCTGATTCTCTGCGATGGCCAAGTCTTGTATCGCGACAGGCGCGCTCTTCTATCTTCTGCAGCTTCCGTTTCTGACCCTCTTCCAAAGGACGCCCAAGGCCCTCGGTTAGCTTTTTCTGTGTCTTCTTCCGAGTCACGACGATCTGCTCACATGTCCATCTCTAGGCATTCCTTCCTTTCGTACCAAGATCCTCTATGTCCCCCAGCGCCCTTCTATGCTTCCGGGAACACCATGGGACTTTCTCAAGACGGTGACTTCTCTCGAATCCCACAAGGCTCACCTCCATTCGCTTAGGAAGGAACATCAACCCTACCTCGATCCCTTTGACCGCGCGCTCGAGATTTCACGTAAATGGGACGTCGATACCCAACTATGGGAGCGTGACTGGTCAAATCTGAGCGGCGGCGAGGCGCAGAGGATTGCATTGGCCATTGCAGTCGGTCTCAATACCGCAGAGGTTGTACTTCTTGATGGTTCGTAATCTGCACTTGATTTATTTCTGTTCATGTCTTCATTGTTCTGTGGATAGAACCAACATCTGCCTTGGACTCGGTGTCATCGGCAGCGGTCGAAAAATATTTGCTGAATGAGGTTCGCTCTCCTGATACCATACTGAAGGCCATGGTATGGATCACACATTCGGACGAACAGGGCAGTAGAATTGGGAATAGATTCATACAGATTGCATCTGGTGGATGCTATGAAGAACCAACGCCAATTGTTTAATGCTTTTTGTAAACTATAAAGCGGGAAGCAAGGACGATCGTCGTTAATGCATGATGTGATTTGTACCGTGATCATAAGGACGCATCTATGTAAGTACACCCTAAGTCCATCTGCATATCGCAAGACTCCTGACCCACCTCAGCTGAGTGCTACTTTGAAAAGTGTCGTGTCGTAATTTGCGCTTGGCACTTCAACAGGAACCTTGCTCGCCTTTTCCAATCTTTTCCTCGTCTCCTGTTCCTTACCTTGCTCCTCTTGGTCGTGCTTCTTCTCTGAATCCAGGACAAGCGCTCTCAGCTCCTCCTCTAGCTCACCGTCAATAGTAGCATCATCAACACCAATAGCGATATCGGCTCCGATGCGAACAGCTTCATCCACTTCTTTCGCATCCGCGTTGACTTCTGCAAGCGCGTTCATCGTGGCTTCAATGGATTCTTTCTGTAGAGATGGGTGCGCGAGGATTGTGCGGAGAGTACTGGTAGAGGACTCGTATGACTTTATTATCTAAAGGTTGACACTTTAAACCCCAAAATTTTTGAATAGAGAGGCTGGAAGGGCAAACCTCGACGTCACCTGCTGCCGCTTCTACACAGAGAAGAGTAAATTCGAGATTGTCAAGGGAGCTTAACCGCTTTGAAAGGAGGTCCTCGAGCTGTTTTTTCAACCTCAAATGGCTCAGTGCTATAGCTTTGCGCTTCTGGTACAGCGCGGCAGAAGCTTTTTGCGTACACCTTGTAAAATGCGAAGAGAATTCAATTGAAAAATGGAGTTTTTAAAAAAGATATGATAGACATACTCGTCCATCTTGTTCTGTAATCCATCGACCTGTGCATGGAGATTTTGCACGGCGACCCTAAGCTCCAATATACCTCGATCCGCAGCATTGATCTCTCTTGGTACTGAAGTGTCATCCACAAGAAATTTGACAACCTAAACGCGGGATTAAATCAATGAATCGAATTTGTGGCTAGTACGGACCTCCTTGTCAAATAGTACTGCATTCTTATCCCGTTCCAAATATTTCAACAAGACTACTGCATCTGCCTCGCTCAACGGACCATTCACGCCAAGGGTTGACCCAAACTCCTGCCTAAAGTCCTCCCACGAATATAACCTATCCCCCACACCACCCACCTTTCCATATTGTTTCTCTAGGACTGCGTCTCCCGCCCTCTCTAGGAGTGATATGAATACATAATCCCCCCACCATGCTGTATCTTTACGACTATAGGTCAAGCCCCCGCCAAGCATACCATCCTCCCCAACAACGCCCATCTGTTCCAGCGCCCACCACAGTGGCTTCCCCACGATAAATGACGCAATTCGTGTTGGCAGCCAGCCAGGATCGTATATTGATTGTTGTACTTTCATAAATTCGCCACGGGTGATCAACACCCTGCTAGCGCAAAGTTCTGTCTTACTAGGGCGGAAACGCCGCCAGTTAGTATGTTTGTGTGTGACTTTGACTGGTGGGATAAAAATATCAACGCACGACTACTGCACCAAGGGCGAGTGGCTTGCCAACACCTTGGACTCGAACCACCTCCATTAATGGTTGGCCAGCGGTAAGCACTAGCCGGTTGATGGCTCCCGTTTGCAATCCCATGCTGACGACGAGTTCTAGTACAGCGCGCCACCATTCGACGTTGGAGTGGTATGAAGTGGGATTTGAGTGCTTCTGCCGTGAGATGTCAGAGTAGAGCGCTTGGAGGCGGTGTGTGGAGGCGTTTGCGTAAGGTGGGAGGGAGAGGATAGAGCTGCCCATCTCATATGCAACTGCCTAGCGTCAAGTTGCTATGGATTATTAAAGTAAATCAAAGAAATGTGAGTTTAGAGTCCCACTGCCCAGCCAAATCTGAAATGGCGTTGTATCATGTGATACGAATTGAGAGTCACGGGATAAGACGCGGCTTTTTTGTGAGCTATTAGTATTCCTAAGGATACGTGCGCGGCCGGGTAGCCTGAGTGATAGATAAGGCAAGCGCGATTGAAAGTCCGAGTGCCGCCAGTGCTGGCCGTGCGTGGCGTTTGGGACATTCTTTTTGTCCTCAACCGCGTGCTAGTCTGGGATTGAACGTTTCCAATGGTTATTAAGTATTAAGTAGCAATGAGTGTCATTTAGGTAAATAATATCCATTCCATGATCCCGTATTGTCCCACCATCTTCCCTAAAGTTATCAAAGGAATTTACCGCTTCAAAAAGCCAGATCGTGAGTGAGTGATGAGAGGTATCTTTCTCATGGGCCACCAAGTTTTCGATTCTTTGGGCAGCATCTAAAACAGATCTTCTAAGAACATCCGATGAACCACCAATATAGCCACCAGGAGTAGCACACGTGCGAAATGATTCAGCGGCTGCGCGGCAGGTGATGTCTTCGATGGAACCTATGAACAGGTTGGGTACTGCCAGTGAAGAGCCAGACTATAGAGAGGAAAGCGTTTCTCGACTTACGAGTATAAGTTGTTAGGAAGTGATATCGTAGAATCTTTTCTAATGGTGCCTTTCCCGATTACCATCATTTTGTCAGCTTTCAGCGTCAGAGGACGCTGACGACTACTGACAATGGGTTCTGTACTCCTCGTTCATAGAGACGCCCCAAAGGCTGTAACTCGAGGTACGAGTCCCAGGTTATGTCCTGTAGAAAGAGATACAGTTAGAGCGTTCATCTCCAGTTATACTGCTTCGAATGTGGCGAAACCTTCGAGTCTGTTTCCGCCACATTATCATCGCAGCAACAATTTGAACGAGGAGTACAACAAATGATGCATGTCACTCAACTTACACCCGAGACGGCTAGGCTGATTACCTGACTCTGCCCCACACTGCCGAAGGGTTTAGGGCAAGGGGTGGCGGAACCCGAATCCTGAAAATGGGGTAGGAGGAGGGGGGTCGGCTGACGGCTGAAAAAAAAAGTTTGACCTATGATATGTTGGTAAAAATGTTATCTACAAGGCCGAAAGTACTCCTTAGCAGTCTCCAGTCACAATAGCGGGTACCAACGTTGTCCATAATAACGCAGAGTATAGATATCAATGGCTAATTCAAATATGTCAGCAGCCAATTTAGCACGATAGAGACTGACTGACACACCTACAGTTTAAGAAAACAACACGAGTTTGACTTGTCGAGCGTACTTTCCTGCCTGGACTGCGGCGAAAATTCGTCACCTCACATATATTATTATCGTTATCATGGGCAAAAGAAAGTAAGAGAGAACGAACAAAAATCACAATGAAAATGGTGGCATGATAGGACATTTAGAATAGTCCGAACCTCGATTTTTCCATGATCCAAAAGCTCGGAATAAATAATCACATACCAGCACCTGGGAACGAATTTCTCAATCAGGAAAGTGGAACGATTGGTTGACGAGACTATAACTTATACTATAACATACGAAGTAAACACTCGTACTGAGCAGGGAGAGCAGGCAAATAACCTATTTACCAAGGCCACGATCTGAGAATCGTCACATTCTGGCCCACAGGAAGTCGCTTACTTCCCAAATATACATAGCAAAGCCCAGGGCTGAGTCTATAACTCAGCAGAACCTACATAGCCGCCTCTGCCTGTGGTGAATTGAGAATTTGTGTACGGGACACTGTCGAAAGAATGACGTCCACCAGAAGTTGTGTACATGGTTGGGCTCGCTGGAGTAATTAGGTCTCCGGTTGCGTGCGGTGTCTATGAACAGGGGCATTAATACAGGGTGCACCACGTAAATGAGCAGAGCGTAATCTTACAACATCGTTTTGTGACACAGGTTTAGTGGGGACAGACGACATGGAATGAGTTATGATATGTTCTGTTGTGACATCCCCTAGATTCGACGGCTGGACTTCGTCATCAATGAGATTAATTCTGCCTTGACTCCTGCGCCGCTTATTCCATCCACTTCGAAAGAAGAACCAGAACGCGCATAAACAGGCTATCACAACGAGAGCGACTCCGCCGACGACACCACCAGCGATAGCACCAGCGTGGGAGGTACCAGCAGTATCAGTCGTAGTGATGGCACTCGATGTCGGAATTACTGGTAATGACCGAGTTGATACTTCTGTGGGCGTTGACTGGCTAAATGATGATGGAGCCGATGGGGCGAACTCTTGAGTTGATCGTTAATGAGCGGAGAGATGGGAAATGGGCCAATTGGATCTTACCAGTTGCAGCCTCGGCGACGATGGGATCGAACATATCATGTGTCTGTGGTCTTGGCAATGAATCGGGTTACCTTTTGCACAGAGGAACTTACTAGGCTTATGTCTAAGTAGGCCCATGTTGGTATCTCGACCTCTGAAGGGGTGGGCCGAGGAAACCTGGATATCGACTGAGATCGTTCGCTTGTAAGATCGTCAGATGGCAGGCTCACGTCTCCTTGTTAGAAGCAAGGCAGTTCACAGTCCAATTTGCCCAGTTCATAAAAATACGATCCTGACATCCCCCACAGGCACTTATCAGGGAATACACGACGACATTGCAATGACAAATGTCTGCGTCGGCGAAAGCTGGTGCGGTATAATGGTTTTTGACGGGAATGGAATTCACTTGAGCGTCTGGAGATAGAGGTTCATTATCATATTGTATCAAACCGTGCAAAGCCCCTCTACTTACAATGACCTGGATTACATGCACTTTCCAAATAGGCGGCCACCAAACATGGTGTTTGGTTTCGTGAGTTGATGGCCTGACAAGGGCAATGGTGGTCAATGCAAATATGCAGTGTGTGGTGGAACAGTAGCGACCCATTTGTATTGCGGAGTACATGTTGTTACATTTGAAGATGGTCCAACAATATTCTGCGATAATGCCAACGGCGCAGAGGCCAGAAGGCAGCAGGCTATGCCCATGCGTAACATGATGGACGAAGGATGAACTGACCTTATGGTACTTATGGCAGGCCAATATAAGTAACTTCTGAAAGGATACATGATGTGGGTTCCCCAAATATTTCTGCCATGTATGGTACAGATCAACTTCGAAATCATCAGACCTGTCCATATTCAATGGTCAACTTTCTTCCACTTTTCATGGATCACAGCTTTGATCGATGGAGATAAGTATAGGTATTAGCACACGATTCTTCCAAGTAAAGTGATATTTCCTTTCAGATGAGAAAAACATGGGTCGAAGCTCAACTTATTCCTTAATGTATAGTGATATTTCACCTTCCAATAGAATGCAACAATATCGAATGTGTTCAACCGAAGAATGATTCACAGTTCGGGCGCTCCAGTGTAACGGCCAGCTGGAACAGGATTGGAAGGGTAACTGCTGCCAGTTGAGTTGGGATGAAGAAATCCTTGGTTTGACGAGGTATAGTCGAGTGGACCTGGAGCGGTCGTAGTAGGGTACGTGCTTGGGTCTGCAGGATCCTACAAATTGACAATTAGAATATGCTGAGATAACCATGTCACAGCAGCCTTACATATAGTTTTGGAGATGGTAAGGGAGCGGGCGTAGCAGTGTATGTAGATGAGATGGTGGCAGGATTGTATCCCATAGGAGTTGAAGTAGTAAGTGGTGGGGTATATGCATTGACCTCTGATGACGGGGCAGTTCTAGAGCGGCGGCGTCGAGTCCACCAGAACACCAAGGCGGCGATCAAGGTAAGACCGACTACGCCACCAACGACACCCCCAGCAATGGGTCCAGCGTTCGAAGATTTAGATGAAGAAGCTACGGATGTAGGCGTGAGGCCTTTCGTGGATGCACCAGTTTGCTGTGCAACAGTAGCGGTGGATTCCGGAGCAGCTATATCGAATTAAACTGTCACTCTTCAAAAAGGCAGTGCTGAATTACGCACTAAGAACTTCATGTTCCATGGCGGCAGTTATGTTAAATGTGTCGTCGACCTGTAGCCGCGCTGCGCTTAGTTTACTAGCAAACTGACGAGACCCAGTCATACCGTTGGGTTTAAATACGCGTAATGTGGCACCCTGGTACCAGATGGGATACTACGGGTAAAACTAGTGCCTCTTATTAGACCTATCAATTAAAATTCAAAGAAAATGTTGCTTACACTCCAGGGTACACAGTCGTGCAATTGGTGTTATATTCACTCCACCTAAAGATGATAGTAATATTCATCAATCAATGTAAACCAGTCGGGCACACCTCAGGTACTCTCTGGCTTGACAACCAGCACAAGCACTAATCAGGTTGTAAAAAACTGAGCTGCATCTGCATTCGTTCGCAAATTCCACAGTAGGCCCAAGGTAGACTTTATCTAAATCCAGTGGGCCGACATTAAATTCTGTATTCACATCATTAGAACACACCCCCAGAGCTGCATAACAGTGAACTTCGAACGTACGACCAGCGTTGCAGACTCCTCCTAGATAAGCGCCAACCAGACACGGGCTCTGGCCTAGACTGTTGAAAGACTGTTGGTGGAGAATTAGTCAGGTCAGTAAGAAGCAAAGAGCTGCAAAAATACAGACCCAGCTGAAGGCACTCTCACTGCAAGTTGCTGTTGCTGTGGTCTAGATGGTTGCGTGAGAACGTGGGCAGAAACTATATAAATATTTTACCATATTTTCTTCCACGCCGGGAGAGGTTGGAGGTCGGGAGAAAACGAGTGGTGAGCCAACTCAAACGTTTTAGCCGTCACAAGCACGCAGGTGACTTCCCCCCTGAATTTTGACCTACACAGCAGATCAAAGTCAGATCAACCATAAAGATCAGTTGTTGCCGTCTTACCGGCTACCACGGACTTTGATTGCATACTTATATTGTAATCACTTATAGACTATAGTTGCTTCCCATTCGAGAATAGCTTTCATCACTGCCAATGGCTTGGGGTGTGAATCGTTTCCCAATAACACTGGAGCTTGACATGTGTGAGGAAAGTTTAAGGCTTAGAAAAGAACTTCATGAGGAACATGGGCACGTGGAGTTGCCCGTTTAGGTAAGGTATGTATCAGTTAGGCTAAGGCAGCCTGTCACTGTCTAGTGCTGACCACAAGCAATGGTGATCCAGACTCATCTCCAAAACGTATTCCATTCTTCTTCTAAGTTAATGATTATTTCGCTCGAGTAGGTGCCGACCTTGCTATAGGAATAAACGAGTGTAGATATGCACAAAAAGCCATGCAGAAAGAGTGTGAGGTTGTTTGACAGCTTATATGCGGGTTAAACGTTTGAGGGGACATCGGATCTGACCGAACCAGGTTTGCTCAAGTTTGGGAACTGAGAGCTACTGGGAGATGCAAGGGATGAGGTATTCTTGATCAAGGCTATTATGTAGGGCTCGCGGCGGAAGAAAAGATGGGACGTACAATCGAGGAGGCTGCCAGTTGAGCCGGTACCGTATTGGCCAGATACTGTTGCATATCGGAGGCACCAAGTTGCTGTGTATGCGATTCCACACTAGGAGAATTTAAGGGCACGCCTGACCTGGCAATGGCCAGACGGCGGCGTCGAGTGTACCACCAATGTGTCAATCCAAGCAAAACCGCAAGTCCGACGACACCGCCGACGATACCTCCCATGACAGCATCTTGTCTGTGGCTGTTGGATGTCGAAGTAGTAGCTTGTGGAACAGCAATGCTTGTAATTGAGGGGGTCGCTACTTTAGTGGATGTCGGGGGCAGAGTAGCACTGGCAGTTTGGCTGGTTGAGGCCAAGATTGGCAATGCAGTTGATTCAACAGTAGAGTCTTTCAGCGAACGAGTTGAGTGGGGGGTATTGCGAGACCAAAAAGTATAGGGCTTACTGGCGCTTAATCTAACAGCCGTCTCATTGAAGGTGTCGCTTGCCTGGCGTTTCGTAAACATCAAAACAGCGCGAATGGGCTGAAATAGTTACTATACCTTGACATCGTAGTATGCCCACCCAGGTACGAACAATTGAGGAGGTATTGGTTTGGGAAAACTGAGGTTGAATCAGTGCTGAGCATTAATGACTGCAGTGCATTTCACATACACATTGATAGCAACAGTAGGACAATTCCCAGACCAGGTGCTCCAACTATCGAGAGCTTAGTTTCCTTTGGGGTGCAGAGAGATAAGAGAGCATACGTCTCGTATGTGCCACTTTGACAGGCGCCACAAGCACTCATGAGTGAGTACACCACGGTATTACATATACATGGATTGGCTGCAGCCAGGGAAGGTCCGGAATAATGACTTGTGGAAGGTAGTGAAGCAACAGTGTATGCTGCCCAATGGTACCATCAACGTTCATAGCGACGAAGTTCGTAATTCAACCGTGCTCACCACCGCAAACAGCCAGGAGTTTTGCAGCGACCTCACATGGGCTCTGCTTATGCGAATTATTGGCCTAACAAGGATGATAAGACTTCTATCGGCCAGTGGCAGTAGAGCATGGTCAGGAAAACGTACCCATGCGAAGTAAGGCAGACAACTGGCGTCCGATGTCTGGCCAATTACAATAATAGGGAGGAGGGATAAAGCAACGACCAAAATTGAAAACGACCTCATCGGTGCACTTGTGAGGGGAAAAAACGAGCCACAGGAAAGAAGAAGTTTCTAGTTCAGGCCGTCCATTTATCCGGAGTAGAAACTTGCGTTGAAAAGGTGGAAAGTTTTGTACAGAATGATCTGTCGAGCCGGATGGCAATTTGGCAGTTCGCCCTTACACCGTGTCTGGTGCCTGTTCACCAAGGGCTTCCATAGCTGTCGCGTGTGAGAGCTTGCAGGGGAAGATGGGGTCAAGACGGGCCTTACAGAGAAAACATAACTGCACCATGTGTTCCGACGTCAGAAATGGCAGAGATTGGACGGGCCTGACATGATGGAACGAAGTGAGAATGTAAACGATCAACACGTCCCCTGCTTGTAACTGCTTGTAAGTTTTAGAGGAGTATCCGAGTTGAAGTAGGATTATCCCACTATAACTTACATGTCTATGGCGTTTATGCGGGTGAAAATCTGTGAGCGAACTTCGAAGAGACTATCTCAAAATTATCGTTACTCTAGATTCACTGCTTGAAGGCTTGAATTATTACATAAATTTACAGCACTGGCATCTGTAGAACTATATATATAACGATTTGACCAATGTTCGTTACAGTATCTACTCCCCAAATACATGGCGCATGTAAACTCTCTTGTGTAACTTTCCACCAGCCTCTTCAATCTCCTCAATCTCTTTAGCCATCAGGTCCGGTACACCTTCGGTGCCTATGAATTCTTTGATGCGGGATGTCTTGGATGTCGTTCTATGAAAGGGAGATCATGTCAAATACCAGTCAGAAGGAAGGCTGGGCACTCACGTAACTACAAATGCCCCTTTCTGGAGAATCCACTTGTTCAGCACTTGTCCAGTTGTCACTGGCTGTCCATGTGTCTTCTCTAGCCTTTCACAGATGCCAGCAAGGACTTTGTCGACGGGCCCATCGGGTACACGAGCCACAGGGGTCTGACCACCGTAGGATGCTATGACAATGCCATTCTCTTTGGAAAAGGTTACGATGGGTTCGGCTGCCTTCCAGACGTAGGGATGAAGCTCGATCTTAAGGGGGAGTGAGACTATTCAATCACGGTAGCAAGAAAGTATTCTGGATGGCGAATCACCTACCTGGTTGACAGCAGGGATAATTTCGGCACCATCCATAATTTCTTTCAGGTCATCAACTTTAAAGTTGGACACGCCGATCGATTTTGCCAGGCCATCCTTATGCACCCCTTCCATTGCTTTCCACAACTCTTTAAGCTTCCCCTCCTTGTTCGCTGGAGCTGGGCTGTGGATCAGGAAAAGATCAACGTAATCCATGCCCAATTTCTTCAGCGACTCCTCAAGCGCCTGTCTGACCGTCTGGCCTGGGTTCAAAGAGTACTTGAGTTTTGTTACAACGTAGAGTTCAGAGCGTGATTTTCCTCCGGCTTTGATACCTGCCCCCAGAGTTTCCTCGTTGCTGTATGCCTGGGCTCCATCCAGATGAGTGATACCATGCTCGATTGCGACGCGAACGGACTCAGCCGCGTCCTTTCCGTAGAGTGCAGTACCAGTACCGAAGGCTAGCCATGGGACACGAACTCCATTGTTGAGCGTAATGGCGAGGGGCATTGTAACTATTGTAGCTCAGCGGGAAAATAGGAGCGATTCGTACATGCGCTCTATTTATATGATTAGATAACGGCAAATTCGAGTGAGTAACATGACGTTTCTGGAGAAGGGGTGTATATCAAGTGGGCTTTGTAACCGCGTCACGGTGTCCCTTAGGACCATGCTGGATATTACAGCCAGCCCTAAACAGAGAAGGTTATATAGAAACTTGTAACTTCTCAATCATTTTCAGGCTCTTTCATACCACATGTTGGACTACTCAGCTGTAACGGTAGCCCTTCATCGCAAGTAGCCTCATATGAACGGTCTCATACTGGCTGGTCATCCTGAGTCCATCATGTTAGTGGATGGTTTGGTCACTAATAGGTACCAACATTTGCTACCACTCTACAACATAATTAGAGATATGTATAGGATGATACGAGTGTACATCTATGATTACTCTACAGAATAAATGAATTACAGTTTTGAAAGGGTGGACGGCGCTTATTTATTTTCTGCACTATCACTATCACTATAGTTAGTCGAGAAAAGGGTTTCCTTGCACAGTTTTTGGCTCAAGACACTGACTAATTACAACGAACGAGGTAACCATGCTCGTTCTTTGTTGCTCCGCAAATGATGTGAACGTAGATCAAAGGTGCACTCTAATTTGCCCTGTAGAGGGCCGTTGGGGCGCTTCTTGAATGTCAACGTCAAAGGCAGGGACTAAGACAGAGAAATTCTGGCAGCAAAGTAATAGAGAGTGATGATATTGCGATAATAGCCGTGAAATGACCTATGTTAATACTGACCGTTACATAATCGGGGTGCAACGAAGTAATGACTTTAAATTTCTTGTTGCTGATTGGAGAGCTGAACATCAGTTGCTTCTTTACCCTGTAGCGGAAGGTTGTTGATGATTCCGCAGTCCAGACTCAGCGAAAAGGCCTGTACAGGGGTCTGCGGTCAGCGCATACTTACCGGCGCGAAATGACATCGTTACTGGGCAGAAAACTGGAAGAGTTCTAAATTGCATAAAATGGGGGAAACAAGTATATTTGCGTAGAGTTAAATACGTCTTACAATCATAAGTACCATCCCGAAACGACGAGAAAGGGTGAAGAGGGGCTGTCCGCGTCGGAGAACAAAGAACCCTGGGGTGGTAATTTGTGACTGTGGGAAATGGTTAGTCAGACTGTATAGCTGAAGCCACCACGAGGATGTTCAGTGCTGTCTATCAAAATATCGACGCTCCTCAAGATTAGCAATGGCCCCCTCCACCACGTATGTCTTACCGCTACATAGTCTAGACATGCAACTGACAGCCTTGGCCCTCTTCTTCCAGTGTCCCGAGCGCTTCGGTTAGATTAGCACAATTCGCTGCTACCTGGACTTGGATTACTGACTTGGAACGCAGGCAATAGAAGTCCCGGAGACCCTCCTCAAGAAACGCAAGCAAAATGAGAAGGCTCGGGAAGAACGTCTTACTGCTGCAACCGCTGCTCGCAAGGTTAGCATTGATACCTGGGCATGGGAGCTTTGACCTTGCTTTTTTTAATGATGCATACGATACAATCGACGAATGGCTAGTAGGCCTTTCAACCCTGCTATGTTGCCTTCAATCAACCATCTTTCGGGACTGAATTTTTGTTTTTGTCTTACCTGTTTGTTCTGCGCCTTGTATACTGACTCGGTTCACATCTCAGGCCCAAAAAGCCAAGCGAAAGGTTATTTTCAAGCGTGCTGAGGCCTATGTAAAGGAATATCAGGCAAAAGAGAAAGAGGAGATTCGCCTAAAGCGGGCTGCACGTACTGCTGGTGACTTCTATGTACCCGCGCAGCCGAAGGTGTACTTTGTGGTCCGCATCCGTGGGTGAGTGGCGATCGATAGCACTGTCTAAGTGCGCACTGTTACTGATATCATTTCATAGCATTAATGAAATCGCACCCAAGCCAAGAAAAATCATGCAGTTGCTCCGCCTTCTCCAAATCAACAATGGTGTATTTGTCAAAGCCACTCGCCCTACGCAGCAGATGCTCCGCCTAATTGAGCCCTACATTGCCTACGGGTGAGGATGTCTCTTAACTTTGTAGGCTTGCCTTAGTCATGCGTTCATTGTAGGGAGCCTAACTTGAAGTCTGTTCGTGAATTGATCTATAAACGTGGATATGGTAAGGTCGACAAACAGCGCATTCCACTCACCAACAATGCCGTCATCGAGGAGGCTCTCGGCAAATACGATATCCTCTCTATCGAGGATCTAGTTCACGAGATCTCTACCGCTGGCCCAAACTTCAAACAGGTTTGTCCACGTTTTAAGTGCAAATCAGTATTCTTTGTGTTCAAAAACCATCTTCCAGGCATCTAACTTCCTCTGGCCATTCAAACTGTCGAACCCTACCGGTGGCTGGAGAACACGCAAGTTCAAGCACTTCGTACAGGGTGGTGACTTCGGTGACCGGGAAGAGAACATCAACAAGCTCATTAGACAGATGAACTAGATGTTGGACTTCCTCTTACTTGAATGACGAGACGTTGGTGGACGGGCTCGACATATCAACGTAAAACATTTACTGGTCTGCATATACTTTTCCTACACCCATTCCCTGTATGAAGCCACATGATGATAAAGGAATATGCTCAATTGCCTAGTCGCAAACGCATACAGAAGTGGTTTGCTCATGAACAATGTGATCGATATAACTACGACATCCAAAAACTTATTGACAGCGACAATAACTTTGGTGATATGTAACATATAGCCAATTGTATAGGACGTGTAGGTAGCATAGGTAACATTCAATGTAACTGGGTGCCTTTGGTCACTCGGTGGCATTGAAATTTGAATCAATGAAAATCAGATAATAGGTAACGCGAAGTTTGACTTGGGCCTACACCACCATCACTGCGATCGCTTCATGGCCTACTCCCAACAACATGATCCTCTGCTTACTCTGCTTTCTGCGAACGCCCAGTGGGCGGAAGATGTCGAGCGCGTTGAACCTGGCTTTTTCGAACAATCAGCCAAGGGTCAAGCTCCCCATGTACCTTTGTTTCCTTATCACTCGTCATCGCGACGTTACTGAACGCACTTAGACGCTTTGGATAGGCTGTGCCGACTCCAGAGTCCCTGATGCTGTCCTTACAGGTGCACGACCAGGAGATATCTTCGTCCACAGGAACATTGCCAAGTAAGGATCACATCATCGATCATATAGGATCCATTAACATTGCCACGTAAATTACTAGCCAATTCCACCCCGAAGACGACAGTGCACTTGCTGTGCTGAAGTATGCTGTTGATTTCCTTGGCGTGCAACATGGTGCTTGATTCGTTTGTTCCACACTGATATGCTTCCAACCTTGCATCCCTCACCCAACTTCTAGTTATTGTTGTTGGGCATAGTGAATGTGGAGGTGCTGCAGCTTGCCTGAATGCTGCACAGAGGCCGACGTTCACCAAAGATGGGCCCGCCGTCACAGTCCCTTCTCTGTCGCCTGAAGATCCCCTCAATCGCTGGCTGGAGCCATTGACGAGGTTGGCCGGGTCGCTCCACCTCTCAACGACACCGAAGACCGAGGCGCTGCCAATTGTGGTGGAAGAGAATGTTAAGCGGCAGGTCGAGAACTTGTGCAAGTCAGCTACACTGGTGAATTCCTGGGCATCTAGCGATGCTAAGAAGAGGAGTGTGTTTGTGCATGGATGGGTGTATGAGCTGCGCACTGGGAGACTGAGGGACCTCAAGGTAACCAGGGGTGCGACTGATGCCTAGAAATTATGTATTGCATGTGATACGAATGAGTTGGGAGTACTATAGTGTACAACAACGTAGCTTGTAGTGCTAATACCTTTCCTCGCCGTGATGACCGTCTCTCACCAGGACCGCTTGCTGGTCCAAATTGCGACATACAACACTAACCTGCAGGGTGTTCGTGGTCTTCCCCAGGATCTAGTTGATTGGCTCTCTCCCACCCTTCAGGTTTCCACTTTTCTCTCCAAAGAACCTCGTGCTCCTGACATCGTCGTCGTCGGCTTTCAGGAGTTGCTTCCTCTTCACCTTGGCCGTATGTTCGTCTCCTATCACGTTGCAGACCAGGTAACCCACACTCTGCAGTCTCGGGTTTTTCCAAGGCCGTAATCGAGAACAGAAACGCTCTTATTCTCTCCCAGATCGAGGCTCATGCCCCTAACAAAGAACGTTTCTCACTGATTGCGAAAGTCGTCAATGCTGGCGTGGCTTTGCTAGTGTATGGAAGGGATGATACTGTTGCGCGCACTGTGTGTGATGTCCACACAACTTGGACAGGTACAGGCCCTGTATACATGGGGAATAAAGGTGCTGTTGGGGTACGCTTCCGTATTCCAGGCAAAAACGGCGAAGTGGGGGAAACCTTTACGTGAGTGCTCGACATGCTTGACGAACTAGTTCCCCCAATGTCTTATTCTGTAATACAGCTTCGTCTGTGCACATCTTACTGCACACAAAGAAAAGCTGGCTGCGCGAATTGCGGATTATAAACACATTGTCGGCACGCTTCTCTTTCCACCTGTTGCCCCTGCCGAGTCGAAAGCCCCGAGCACCGTGTATGCTACTTCCCATCTCTTCTTCCTTGGCGACCTGAACTTTCGGTTGGATATACCACCACTGCATCCCCTCGCTCTCCACCCAAATATCGACTTTGCCCGCGTTCTTGAAGATGAAAAGACGCGGGAACAACTGAAGGAGTTCGACCAACTGCTGCTCGAGCGTCGTAAGGGAACTGTTTTACAAGGCTTGCACGAAGGAGAGTTCTGGAAATTTAAGTGTAGTTACAAGTATTTTCTTGGTGAGGTGGACAAATACAGGTATGCGGTTTTTATTTCTTCAATACAGTTGTAAGTAACACATTTGCGACCAGCCCTAAGCGGTCGCCATCGTGGACAGACCGAGTCCTCTATGCGACACACCTCGACTCTCCTGATGTCCTTGACAAGACGAATATCACTAACATCTTGTATACATCTATCCCAGGCTATACAACCTCGGATCACGTACGTCTTCACTCTCAATCGCCTTTGCGCCTGTTCCTAATAGATATATCACAGAAACCGGTCGTCTGTTTGCTCCTGCTCCCTTCTGTTACTCAATTCGCAGTGGTCGGCTCCACTCTCTCTGCACAACCCGCGAAACCACCCATGCTCCGCCTCCCCAGCCATTACATGCCGACACCAGATTCACATGCGAATTTGAAACGCTATACAGGACGTGCCTTTGACCGCGTGATCGGTATCTGCTGGTATGCCCTTGTCCTGCTTGGTGCGGGCTCTGGTGTCGTTGGCGTTTTCAATTTCGTTGTGGGCTTGAGTGCATGGGCTTGGTGGAAGTCACGAGACAACAGTCCACCAATATTGGTATGAGTTGCACAGATCTGTTGCCCGCTCCTTCCCTCCTTTATATCGCTACGGGTTACTCGACACGGCTCCGTGTCTCGTTCTCTTTGACGCAATGGCTATTGCTGTTCTGGGCCGTCAGCAGTTATAACTTGTATAAGGTTGAAGAAAACATCGAGAACTAGGTTAGATGGCATTTCGAAGAAGAGTATAGTAAAGAATGTACACAATCCGTCCCATAAGTAGGGGACAGCTGGATGAAAATGACGGTCATTAGTGAGGAATCAAGTCGATATACAGCAGTCCAGGAACTGGAAAGCATGAGGTGTGACAAGAGGAACTTGAAGGTGTTCGAGGGTATGACTAGGGAGCAGCCCTCTGACGGCGCCGTGACGGTGTGATATGTGCGACCACTGGATTTCGCGGTACACCAAGAGAAGTATGGCGCTGAAAAAAGTTGTTGCGCACGGTTTTCAAGGCAAGCAGGCTTTAGGCTGAGTTTCGACCCGGAGTATTTCAAGACTTTCTTCTTTTCAGAACCCTTCTCTTGCCTTGCTGGTTGTGGCACGGGGCGTAGGAAATGAGGGTTCGGATATTGGTGAAATTGACATATTTATAGGTGAGGATTATTTGGGACTCCGATGGCTTCTACCACAAACAGAGCAAAGCACTGGTATTTCCCAAGTTCACTTCCACATCCATAATGGCAACAGCGCTTGCTGCGTACGTAGGCCCTTCGTATGAAGTTAACTAGCAGCTGATCACTTTAAGCAGCTTACTTCCTACACCGGTGCACGCACCATCCATTTCCGATGATGAGGAGGAAAATCCAGCACTGGTTCAACAGACCATAACTATAAGACCGACGCGGCCTCCGTACGGTCAGCGGCAGAGTTGGAAACCTAGTACCCCAGAAGACTTTGGTGTGTTCTTGCACAGTGGCTTAACGCGATGTCTTTTACCTAGAACACAGGTGATGGCGGCTCATACCCTGAATGTCATGTTGCGCAATACCCATTGGACATGGGCCGAAAAAAGGTGGGATTACCCGCCGTTTACTTGCCCATCACAATGTCTACATGTATTTCAATAGGCTTCATCTGGAAATACTCTCGCTCTTCAAGTCGATAGTGAAGGTAACGTTCGGTATGACGCGATTGCGCATCAAGGGCAACGGCCCGATAAAATCATCCAATCGCAATTTAAGGACCTCGTGCCATTATTCCATCGGAAAGACCTTGAGGATAATGACCGCACTATGGACCGGCCATCGGAGGAGGATGTCCAAGCTACCGCAGACAAAACCCGAGCCGCCCTTGAAAAACTCGTCAATGGCAAGATCAAAGCTGCACAACCCAAAAATATCCCAGGAAGTCAAGGGAAGACCCAATTCATTCGATATACACCCGGGCAGCAAAATGGTCAGGCAGGCCTATCTCAGAGGATTATCAAGATGACAGAGGTAGTGGAGGACCCATTAGAGCCTCCTCGGTTTAAACATAAGAAGATCCCGCGAGGACCTCCCAGCCCACCGCCTCCAGTTTTGCGTAGTCCTCCCAGGAAAGCAACGCCGGCAGAGCAAAAGGAGTGGATGATCCCACCTTGTATTTCAAATTGGAAAAACAACAAAGGTTTCACTATCCCTCTCGATAAGCGGCTCGCCGCTGACGGGCGGGGCCTTCAGGATGTGGGTACGACCCTATATCCCCGATTCATCTGCTAATATAAGACTTCTTAGATTCACATCAACGACAACTTCGCTAAATTTTCAGAAGCTTTATTCGTTGCTGATCGCCATGCACGTGAAGAAGTCAGACAGCGAGCGCTCATGCAACAAAAACTTGCACAAAAGGAGAAGGAAGCGAAAGAGGAGAACCTTCGCATTTTGGCTCAGCGTGCGCGAGAGGAACGTGGTGGTGTCGCACTTAAGCCCACTGCTGCAAGTCAAGCAGCTATGAAATCGACACTAGCAGATTATGGCAGCGATAGCGGCAGTGGGGAGGAGTCTGAGGGCAGTGAGGAGGACGAGGATGCACGCAAAATTCGTGATCAGATGAGGGCAGAGAAGCGCAGAGAGCGCGAGCGTGAGATGCGCATGAACAACATGGGCACAGAGCAACGCGCGAAGCAGTTAGCGCGACAACAGAATCGTGATATCTCTGAGAAGATTGCTCTTGGACTTGCGAAACCAACGCTTTCAAAGGAGTCTATGTTGGACTCTCGGCTGTTCAATCAGGAATCACTGTCCGGCAACTTTGCGGACGAAGACTCATACAACCTCTATGATAAGCCCCTGTTCCATGGTTCCACCGCTGCTGCTGCCATTTACAAGGCAAGGGGCAATATCACAGAAGGAAACGAGGAGTCGTTCGGTGGCGGGACGGAAGAAGGCATTGGCAAAGCGTTAGGCAATGACAGATTTAGTTTGGGCGAAGCTCGTGTTGGATTTGAAGGCGCTTCTGAGCAAGAAGTTCGGGAAGGGCCTGTGCAGTTCGAAAAGGACACGAGCGATGTCTTTGGTCTTAACCAGTTCCTTGATGAGGCCAAGACAGGGAAGAAACGCGGCCTTGATACTGCAAGGTAAGTTTCCTATTTAATGTATCATAGAACATGCGTTCAAACGGTATACAGTGCTGGTACTCGAAAACGACAACAATTGGAGAAAGCTTCAGAACGGGAATAATTTACTACTGGTGTATCATGGGTCTGACACATGTACTAGTATGTTTATTTCGCCTTGTTATATTATTATCATATTATTCTAGGATTAAGACAACAAGAATTGAAGAATAAGCTCTCATGTTGTAACTCTTTTCAACATGGCGGTAAGGAGAAATGTTGAGAACATGATTTCATGTCAATCAGAATGGAATCTAGACCAGAGGCAATCGTGTACCAGTGCTGCCTCAACTTTGCTATAATCATATATGTAGATTCAAGAATGGACAGGGTAAAGAAAGCCTAACACCACATCCGATCACGAGCAAACCCACAAAGGCTGCCAAACTGAAACCGATTTGCTTGTTCTAGAAGCCTTCGAACAAATAGAGTCGAAATTCCTTGAAGTTGTCAGTCCTTGTGAGAGCAATTCTGGTCGGGTTGGAAAGGCGCACGTTCGTGAAATTACCCGGGTTCCCATTATATGATGACCAGGTCCCTGGTCCGAGCATGAGCCTCTCGGATTGCAAAATCCAATGGATCGAGTGGCTGGTTTAAGAGCTTGAATGCGACTGATTTCCCCACTATTGGCAGCTGGCAAGTTGAATAAACTCCGCCTACAAAGTAACAGTGCCAATAGTACGCCTGGTAGTAAGTTATAAGTGATATTACCCGCAGTAAAACCAATAATATCAATACTTAT
>JABCKU010008259.1:0-30129 GCA_018221655.1 Myochromella boudieri
GCACCACTGCTAATAGTATTGCATGTTGGTTACAAGTTTGAGGAATCCTAGAATGAGGTTATGGCAACATTGGTCGTGTTAAAATAATATTAGCACATCGTAGATAAAGCAATGATTGATATTTTGTTTGGCCTCGGTGAGCTCATGAGGCAAACGGATGAGTGCCTACAGTACAAAGAGTTACTATATATACAAAGTAGATAGCCCGACAAGGCTGGAATGGGATGTGGAGCAGACTCCACAATAAAAGATTAGATCAGTAATCCAGAGTGGATGGCGTGAACGCGCGCATAATCCAGGATTCCAACAGGTCGTCTTGTGCTTCTGGAGCTATACTGGTACATGATTACATCGCCTCTTTCATCGTGTGTCTTCCAGAATTGAAGCCCTACTTATTGAAGCTGCCTCTCAGGATCTTCCTTAGCATGCGGCGAATCGCGATACTGTTGAATTCAAAATTTATCGGAAAGCGGTTATGTGTTATACAAGTAAAGTCTAATAATGTCCGAAATACCTACATAAACACATGGGGTTTCCTGGGTCCTACCTCGGCTATCATCAATGATCCTTACAAATCAGGGTCTTATTGCCTAAAACAGCCCAAAACGTGAGCTGGTCAGTCCCTGTTGCCATAAAATTCAGTTCAAGTTGTGGCTCCGGGTTGATGCCGGGTCACCACAGCCATCATTGAGCTGTTTCACTCATCTTTCTAGCTATCCCACTGAAGACTTCCCCCAAATGTGGATTGCTCTTAACTTCATTCACTGCACTTCATATTTCTCATGATAGGTCTTGTTCCTCAACTTGACTTGTCAAGAACCCTCTCGAGACTTGGCCGCTGACCTCTCAATCAAAAACTGACATCTCTGAAAATAAACAACGCGTTGTCGAGTACATCTGACATGTGTACCAGCCGGTGCGTGAATCAAACTCTGCAACCTTAAATCCGCAATCAACAACTCGAGTGCATTAGTATTCATGCATTAAGATCCAAACGCTTGAAGTTCGCAGTTGAAGCCAGTACCTACGATCATGACTATCAAGAAAAACTTCTACGGCAGTCGTATGTATGTACGCCCCCTGTCACCTAACGTGCGAAAATCTTCGAGATGACGTCTCCGATGAGCGCCAAGTTACTAACAAAGTTCTGCCAGCTGCAAGTCCGCTATAAGTATAGCCCAAATGTCATGCAAGTGTCTCTGAAGCTTTGAAACGGGCTCCCACCACATCGCCAAGTCTCGAAAGCATGGCTGCCGTTTCCCCGCTCGCCGGCCCACACATCTCTCTGGATAGCAAGTTAGGCGCTGCGTTGCTCGGAGGCATGGTAGCTGCAATGTGAGTTGTGTGCCTATTATTTGCACCACGCCCATATATGCACTGCTTGAACATGTTATCTTTTCTCAGGTTCTATGGCATTACATGTGTCCAGAGCTACACTTATTTTACGAGGACGTACCGTAAAGATAGGCCATGGTTTAAAGGAGTAGTAAGTGCCACAAATGTTGTACTGTTATTTTACATTTACGTGCCCTATTATCCCCTGATTAGATATTCTTTCTCTGGTGCGGATAATCTAGTGACTTACCTTGAACACTGGGCTACTACTGAGCCGGCTTTAGGCTGTTGGATACGTTACAAATTGCATTTGTCACGCATAGTTTGTACTTTTATATGGTATCAAACTTTGGGAACTTTCCAGCACTTTTATCGCCTACTTGGTATGTTCTCAAATATTCGGAACTTCTTGTCGAGACTAACTATGATTGAAACCATATTTAGGAGCCTTCTTGTATGTCATATACAGCCTTGTTGTACCCTTCAGATTCCACTCAACCATTGACGCTGAGAAGGCCCAGGTCTATGTCACGGTATGACTTCTGGTCATTGAATCATTGACTGTAATTTATCGGCTTGTTAGTCCATCAGCGATTTGATTATCAAATGGTAACTCGTTCAACCACTTCAATCACTTGCTTTCACCAGCCCTTACGATTTCAGTATCTTCGGACGTCGTGTTTGGTTTAGTAAGTGTCCCTCATTTCACCTTGAAACCCGTGTTCTCAAGGAATCTTAGTGACAGGCAGGAACTACATCATCGTAGGCTGCATTGTAAGCGTTTGGCACTACGATTTCCAAGAATCATTTGACCGATTACCTTATCTCAGGCTATGGTCTCATTGGTTACATTTGGTACGCCTCGTACTTTCCTAATTCTTAGATTCAAACAGCTCATTATTTCTACTGGTTCGCAGTTAGCGGAATAGGTGAGTACCCAAAATTATTCATCAGATAAGGCATGGAAAATAAGTGTCTCTCTAGTTTTTGCTTCCCGAGGGTTGTTTTTGTTTATGTTGCGTATGGGTCGACTTTGACCTGGCAATGTAGTTTCCAAATCGAGACGTTTGCGCGTTTGGGCGAGTTATCTGTGAGTCGGCAGTGCCCTCCTACTCTTGCAAAGAATAAACCTATTCTCTCCAGACTGCCCTGTACATCTCCCAGGGAAGTACTGTCGTAGTCGACATTCTCATTGCAGGCACTCTTTGTTTCTCTTTGTTACGACGACGTACCGGTTTTCAAGAGTACTTGATTTTTCGTCGAAGGAATTTATCCATGCACTGATGGAGCTCTTAGCACCGATTCAGTTCTGAAACTCATCACTATGTATACGGTCAATACGTGTGAGTGTATTGTTCTGTGGAACATCGTGCTATGCTCACTGACATATTGGGAAGGCCTTCTTACGACGTACGTGACTATCTACTCGTTAGTAAGTTCCAATAATCATCAAACACAGTATTGGTGTTACGGCGTGCTTCATTACATATGCCGTCTGGCCGAAAGAGTTCATATTCATTGCGATTTACTTCTCGATTGGCAAATGTAAGTTCGTTTTCCCTAAGATAATGAAAATGGCAGAATTTTAACCTCTAGTCTGAACTGCAGTGTTTTTAAACAGTCTACTCGCCACGCTGAATAGCAGAGAATCACTTTCTGAACAAATAAACAGACCCCATGGTGTGGTAGAAAGCAGCCGCATGCCAAACGGCGGATCAAAAACATTGTCTTCCCTCAGGTTTGACCAGGTGCGTATCCTTTTTCTTTTCTTATTCTAAAACGGTATGATCGAACCAATACAGTCTATTGTCATAAATGTCGATCAGGAAACGGAAGAGTTTGAATTTGGTGCTCATGACGAACAGAAACGTGTTGGTGGCATTGCCAACTAAACTGCTCTTATGCTTTTTCTTGCAACCCTAAATTTACAGCTGTTTGGATAAAGGATGGGAGTTTTGGGGGAGAACTGATAGGAGGACAAATTGGATACTTAGAGAACTTCATCTAGAGAATGGCCTGAATAAAGGAGGAGTTTATTGGGAAACCCGGGCTTTCGCTAAACCTCGGGTTTTTTCTGAACAACAGAATAATCCCCAAGGAATAATCATAAGGCTGGACTGCCAGACACCGTCATCCGCCTGCACTGGAAATGAGGACACATGCTGAGGACGCAAACGAGGTTTGATGACATAAAAAGGCTTTGCGGGGAACTGCGCCAAACAGAAGCTTTGTCTGGGTGGACAGGAAAGACCGAGTGGATGGTGTTAGGGCCAAAAAATGGGGATCGTGGCGGAGACGGAGACGGAGATGGGGACGCGAGGGTCAGAATTATCATGGGGCTCATATTTTCCTTTTCAAGATCAAGTCGCGCACGCCCGGAGACGTCTGAATAGTGGGGACATGCGGAAGCGCGCTTTGGAGGAAGGGGCTGATAGATAGTAAGTTGGTGTGAGCCACCAATTGAGCGATATATAACCATGGTATTCCGTTGAGTGCTGATGAGTCCTGTGAAGAAACTTGAGAATGGTCAATTTTATTGACATAAACATTGTATTGGATACTACGCACTCTGAGCTGAATCAGTCCCGTTCATGCGCTCCAAAATGTCGCGTCGGCCTTCTTTCGAGAACCCAGAAATACACATTCAACTTGTTGAATGTATAGGACGAAGTATCCCGCGTATACCACGATGACAACAAATGGGTACTAGTCCATGATATTTGAAGAACTTCATGGCGCTGACCCGTGACTTCCCCCTGACGAGAAAAGCGAGCATGGCATCTCAGTCTGCGACCGTGAATCCCACATCAGTAATCGGGTGGTTGCCCTGAGCACCCCTTTTGTCAAGGCCGCGGTGGGATGTTCCGGCATGAACTGTGGGGTGTTTCGGGCGTGGTTGTTTGGACTTTCTATCCTGAAACTTCAAGGGAGGTCTTACGGCCATACACGCTGCAAGCGCACACCTCGGAACGTTTGGAGCATGGCATTGGCGAGGAGTGCGCTGTGGTGGTAGCGGTCGATAGTAGCCCTGACCTGGGCCTCAGGCATCGACCGCAGAGAACCAAGCGCGGAGGTAGGCGATAGTCCTAGGGTTGAGGCGGAGCTGGGTGAAGGCGATGGTGGAGGTGACGAAGCGCTGAGAATGAGCCGTAGATGGAGGACATGTCTACCAGCTAGTCGGAAGAGGGAGATCGTGCTGTGACCTAGGTTGTGGAAAAGAGTGCAAGCAAGGGGCGGAGTTTCAAGCACATGTATGGCAACACACCTGAACAGAACATTATTTAACCAAGACCATTGGACAAGACATGGCCATCGATGAATAGGTACATTCTCGAGGTCAGTGGCAGAGTCACGATGAGTGAACCTCTTAAAAGGATCTATAGTCATGCTAAAACTCACCATACGGAAAGATTGATATGTATACCATGCCCGCCCTGTGATTAGTCTGTGAACATTTTTTAGGTGCGTTTACTTATCAAACACCTCTTCTGCGTGTACTTACCCTTGTCGATGACCCCAGATTTCAAACTTCGATATTCATTATTCAAGTAAACCCTATTGAAGTCCTGGTATTTTCAAATATAAGCCATGGACTCATTTTTTGTATTTCGAGGTTCAGTACTACTTGGTCTGCCGTAAACATCTCCATCATGTTCACCACTGCCACACAGTGCCACCTGATCTACAATTCCCAATAACCTCTCGGATCAGTCATCGAGGAATCAATGAATTCAGTTGTGGCTTGGGGTTGATGTCGGGTCATTCCCAGCCATCATTGCGTTGTTTCACCCGCCCTCCCAGCTATCCCACTGAAGACTTCCCCAGACGTGCTTTGCTTTTAACCTCAGTCACAGCGCTTCATATTTCTCATGATAGGTCTTGTTTCTCAACCCAACCCACCAAGAACCCTCCTAACTGAAGACTTGTTGACTCTTGGTCTTTTGATTAAAAACTGACACCTCTGAAAATCATCGTTTTCGAGTACATCTGACGTATGTGCCAGCTGGTGTGTTAATCAAACTCTACCGCCGCAAATCCGCGTTTAACAACTCGAAAGCAGTAATACTCATTCATTAGGGTTCAATTGCTTGAAGTTTGCAATTGAGACCAGTACTTACGATCATGATCCTCAATAAAAACTCTCACCACAGTCGCATGTATGTACTCCCCTGTCACCTAACGTGCGAAAACCTCAAGATGACGTCTCCGATGGCCGTCAAGTACCTGTATAAGTATAGCCCAAATGTCATGCAAATGTTTCTGAAGCTTTGAAACGGGGCTCTCACCACATCGCCAACTCTCAAAAGCATGACTTCTGTTTCTCCGCCCGCCCGCCCACATGTCTCTCTGGATAGCAAGTTGGGTGCTGCTTTGCTCGGAGGCATGGTAGCTGCAATGTGAGTTGCGTTCCTATCGGCTGCATCACGCCCATATATGCACGGCTTGAACATGTTATCTCTTCTCAGGTTCTATGGCATCACATGTGTCCAGAGCTACACTTATTTTACAAGGGCGTACCGTAAAGATAAACTGTGGTTTAAAGGAGTAGTAAGCGCCACAAATATTGTGCTATTATTTTACATTTACATGCCCTATTATCAGATATTCTTCCTCTGGTACGGATAATCTAGTGACTTATAATTAAACACCGGGCCACCACTGAGCTGGCTTTAGGCTGATGGATACGTTACACATTGCATTTGTCATACATGGTTTGTACTTTTATATGGTATCAAACTTTGGAAACTTCCCAGCACTTTTATCGCCTACTTGGTATGTTCTCGAATATTCGAGGCTTCTTGCCAAGACTAACTATGATTGAAACCATGTTTAGGAGCATTCTCGTATGTCATATACAGCCTTGTTGTACCCTTTGAATTCCACTCAACCATCAATGCTGAAAAGGCCCAGGTCTATATCACGGTATGGCTTCTGGTCATTGCATCATTAGCTGTAATTTATCACCTTTTAGTCCACCAGTGATTTGGTTATTAAATGGTAACTCGTTTAATTGCTTGCTTTTGCCGGTCCTTACAATTTCAGTATCTTCGGACGTCGTGTTTGGTTCAGTAAGTGTCCCTCGTGTCACCCCGAAATCCATGTTCTCAAGGAATCTTAGTGACAGGCAGGAACTACATCCTCGTAGGTTGTATAGTACGTGCTTGGCACTGCAGTTTCCAAAATCATTTGACTAATTACCTTATCACAGGCTATAGTTTCATTGGCTACATTTGGTACGCCCCGTACTGTCATAATTCATAATTCTTCGAACAGCTCACCATCCCCACTGGTCCGCAGTCAGCGGAATAGGTGAGCGCCCAAAATCATTCAATAGAATAGGCATGGCAAATAAGTGTCTCTAGTTTTCGCTTCCCGAGGGTTGGTTCTGTTCATGTTGTGTATGGGACAATTTTGACCTGGCAATCTAGTTTCCATTTCAAGACCTTTGCGCATTTGGACGAGTTATCCGTGGGTCGCCAGTGCCTTCGTGCTCCTACAAAGAATAAACGTGCCCTATCCTTTACAGGCTGTCATGTACATCTCCATGTGCGGCTCTGTTGTAGCCGACATTCTCATTGCAGGCACTCTTTGTTTCTCTTTGTTTCGACGACGTACCGGTTTTCAAGAGTACTTGATTCTTCATTGAAGGCATTGATCCACGCACTGATCGAGCTCCTAGCACTGATTCAGTTCTCAAACTCATCACTTTGTATGCGGTCAATACATGTAAGTGTATTACTCTGTGAAACATCGTTCGCGCCATGCTCACCTGACATATTGGGAAGGCCTTCTTACAACGTACGTGATTATTTGCTCGTTAGTAGACACTAATAATCATTAAAGACAGTGTTGGCGTCATGGCGTGCCTCATTACATATGCTATCTGGCCAAAAGAGTTCATATTCATGGCAATTTACTTCTCAATTAGCAAATGTAAGTTTGTTTTTCCAAAGAGAATGATAAGTGGCAAATTTTTAACCTCTAGCCTGAACTGCAGTGTTTTTAAACAGTCTACTCGCCACGCTGAATAGTAGAGAATCACTTTCTGAAATAATAAACAGACCCCATGGTGTGGTAGAAAGCAGTCACATGCCAACCAGCACATCGAAGACATTGTCTTCCCTCAAGTTTGGCCAGGCACGTATCTTTTTTCTTTTCTTATCCTGCAACAGAATGACCAAACCAATGCAGTCTATTGTCATAAATGTCGAGCGAGGGACGGAAGAGTTTGAACTTGGTGCTCATGACGAACAGAAACGGGTCGGCGGCATTGCCAACTACTAAACTGTTCCTATGCTTTTTCTTACAACCCTAAATTTAAAGTTACCGACGCCTTTGTATCACGTATTTACTACCCGTCATAAGATCTCACTTGAGCCCTGAAACAGAAGCAGTGCGACAGTAGTAAATACCAATGACACAAGGGTAGAAAATATTGCTGATGTCCGAGTCTGTCTTCTTTGGATGAAATGGTTGGTCACAAAAGCATTGAACTATCAAAATTTTGCCTCCCTTTTGAGGTACTAGTGGACATGGTAGATATGTGAGTATACCTGTCTGTAAAATTGCAAAATCAACCTGCGAATTATGTTATGTACCATACTCCAGAAGCGATATATCGTAACGGACCCGGTATTTGGCCTTGCCCTGTTTCACGGTCATGTGCATATCACATGACAAAGTAGACCAATGGCCCCGGATTATCGGGCCGAAACTCCTAATCCTACGATGCCAACTAATGTCGGAAGTCAATGCACCCGACTCGGACTGCCTCTCTCCTCGACAGACATACCAACTGTCCCTCCTTTAAAACTCCCCGTCTTCAGGAAAAATACCCTAAGTATAGTTTTTTTGCATACAAGATAATTATCCACCTACTCGCCACAAGTTTCCAACTTGACTCTCACTCATGCCCATGCATGTGAAAATTGCTCATTCGATATCACTCCATTACTGAGCGCCGAATGCACAAGATGACTATGATAGATAAGCTCATGGAGTATTTCCCTGGAGAATTGCGACCTTTTCCAAGCGATCAATGGGCTTGCAATGGCAAGTTGTGGGGGGACGGCCATTTTTGGGCAGCCATGTTTCCTAGTGCTTTCCAACCTTACTATCTTATAACCAGCCCTAATTGAAGTCACCGAGTTTCAGATATCGACGAATTCAAATATCTCATCAAACGTGAGAGAGGGCAGAATACAAATGTTGGTCACCTTTGCCAGGCGATATCCATCTGGACTCGAATGTTGGACATAGTAAACGCCAGGATTAATACTTCTCCTAATGACTGTGGGCAGCTCAGTTCTGGAATAAGTGGCCACTTCCTCAGAAACATGTGGGGGTATCCATCCTAAGGGTCTCTTTCCCATCGCCATAGAACTCCTTGCTTCATGGTACCCACTTCTTTTCTGTTCATCTGGGACTCCTGGCATCCATCGGTGGTACTTTTTATCCGGCGGTCTACAATTCTCGAGCGGAGCGTTGTCACGTCTGGGGGGGGGGTTCTTTTCCAAAATGAAGGGTGCGATTGGTGTTGGTCGATGGTTTGTTTAAACATCCTCAATTATGTGAACCCCACGATACTGTCAATTTTTTGACTATACGAGGTGAAGCCGTGGCGTTGTTCATAGAAGAGCCTGTTATGTACCCTCTGAGGCCTTGAAGTGAGAATGATGAAGTCGGGGGAAACGTCGTGGATTTGACTGGATTTGAGCCAGATTGTTCTACAAGTGGCCTCTGCTTCATATTCCCCATCATCTCCATCCCTAGGTGTGCTTTGGGGTGGGTCACTCTTGTCACTACGACTGCACCCAGGTTGCTTTTCTGATCGAATTTTGGCCTATCCTCTACAACACGTATACTACTGATCATCAACCAATCCGTATCATTTAGTCGCTTGCTACCTCGCTCTATCATGGCTTCAGGCTGGCGACCAGATTGTTCAGTTTTCTTCTTATTTTATTTCCTACACTTGTCTGGTCAAAGCTATTTCTGACAAACAGTTTGAGTTTGGGCATAAGAAGCACTTATCATCATTAAAACTTTACGTTTTCGAAACTTACCTTACACAAAGCCGGGCATCTCCAGCTTCTTCTGTTCTATAGAGCAGCATTTGAGTACAGGTCGTCGACGTATCGGACCCCAGTGGGTTGCCATGGTGGGAATCGCCGAGAATGAAGCTCAGCAACCTCCATGAAATGATCATCTTGCAAAGATATATCCTATTGGGAAGGAGAATCGATGTGGCTCCCCATTGAAAACCCTCGGCTTTGGGTATCATATATCAAGTCATCTTTTTGCGAGGTGTGTCGCAGTCGATGGTCGTCGAGCATCAGACAAACTTGGTGTCTAACCGACATATGCTGATTAGGTTTGTTGGCAAATCCTGCCGACGGTGCAACGGGGCATATTCAAGCATATCATTAACACAGTGTCAGTATAGAATTAGGATGAAGCCACTGCTTCAAACACGAACGTAGTTATATACACACTACTAGTATGATCAAAAAGTAAAGTCCACTTAAAAAGTTCATCAACGACACATACTGGAACATATTTTATGTCCGCACGGCGGGTATCAAGGTGGATGGGTATCACGGCTTGGCGAAATGAGATGGATCAATCCCCATCACACAAGTATCAAGAGCATCTGACACGGTTGCATAGAGCGTATGGCCTCCATCCAACAACGCGACGATGACACCAGGCGTTTCCTTAAGGGAATGAGACAAGGAAGACATCAACTTTGGGTTGATCGTACAAGTAGAAAAGTTGGGACGTACGGGGAGACTTCTCGGATTTTGAAGCCACTGGAGGAGCTCTGTGCAATCGGACTGAAGTCTTGTCCAGATAGACGTGAAGAGATCTAATCCTATTTCGAGAGTAATGATCTCATCAGAGACGAGGGTCGACATCGTTGCCTGGGCACTGGTAATTGCATCTGTCTTGCGATGACAGACTTGGGCTGTGTATTGCGCGTGGGCGACTTCATTACGAGTGACTTCATAAATACAATCAGCCAATCGTATCTGGAGATTGGATGAGAAGATGGGAGCGACATACGCTCAAGTTGGTCACAAAGTCGACCAATATTTGCGAGCTCAGAAGTATTGAGGGCCTACAGGTAAAGGGTGAACGTCCAATCAAGCCATAAATGTTGTATAAATTACCAGCCGGTGATGGGAGGCTTTGCCTCGAGATGGTTTACGCTTCGACATCGCACATGCCCGGTAAACCGCGAACGCAAAGTGAGTGACATCAGAACTGGAGAATTTCCCGTTCTATCGGAAAATAGAAAGAATGAGTGTTACACTTCCTCCAAAGCGTGGGCAACATACCGCTAAACACAGTCTGTTATGCCAGCTGAGATCAGTCCAAGCTGGGTAGCTTAGGTCAGAAAGACGTACTGTCGAACATTGCCCTCAAGGTCCGTCAACTTTTGCGCGAGTTCGCGGAGCTCCCGCTGGCCAGAACTGGCCCTTTGGCTCGCGAACTTGGAGAACTCGGTGTGGAAAGTATTTAGGGCGTAGTTAAACTTCATCGCGTTTCCAACAAGATTTCGTGTGAGGGCAGCATGGTCGGCGGAGATCTAGACAGTGGAACGTCAGAGAGATATGGCGAGGTGTTCACGGCTACTACATACGCTCATGAAAGAGCTTAGGACCTGGAGTTTTTCGTCGTGAGACCGACTTGAGGTTGAGTTACGCGCTGTCAGGGGTAACACAACCGTTCGGAACACTAGCGACCAAGATCAGCCAAAAGGACTTCGATGTAGGGGTAGGATGACTCACTCTTAAGTCGTCCAGATATGAATGTTGCGTTGCTACGAAAGTGCCACAGAAGATCCCTGAAGTCCTGAAGATCTTTCACATTAGTGACTAAATTAAGAGGCAGTTGCCATAAGAGACTCGCCTTGCGCAAAGAGTTCCATTGGGGTCTGAATGGCTGAGCTTGCCCGAGCAGGTCAATTGTATGGAGCTGCTTCGCGATGTAGTCGAAATTTTCCATGAGATGGACGGCGGTCGCAGCAAGGTGCTCACACGCGCTGTCAAGATCGCCCTGCACGTCTGTACCATTCAGCGAGCGCACAGCGTCGGCGTAACTAATGGTAGCCATCTGTTTCGACGAGGAAGACATGTTGCAGGCGTCCTAGGGAAGAGGGAGGGTATCGAGCCTCGCAGGTGGACAGAGCTACTTATAGTCTATTTCCCGACGATGTAGGCATTTGAATTGCTGGTTTGCGAAGATGATGGTGGTTCGGAAGGGAGCTCCAGTCAGAGTAGGACTAGTAAGGACCTGATTCCTCGACCGGGGATTTGCTGTGTCAGGCCCCTTTTTGGTGTATTTATGATCTTGATATTAACTTGGATTAGGAATTCGGCGCCGCGCAACGGTGATCATGGCAATGCTGTACATGTTGAACTGGCGTCGGTGGATGACGGGAGGGAGAGCCGAGAAGTTTTCGAATTCTCAATTGATGTTCGTTCACGTTTTTTTCTCAGGTTCACCGTCGCGTCATGAGGATCGATAGTGACAGTTTGCAACTTCCCCCGCCTTTCATGATCATTTTCTATATTCTGACACGCTGATTGAACCAAGTCTCCCGAATATGTCCAATCTCCTGCCCAATATGCTGGTATACCGCTGTCTTGTGGGCGCCCATATATCCCTGATGGGCCTCCATGCGTTAACGTTCTCGCCTTAACGCCCAAGCGCTTCTTCTATTCCCCCCTCCATTTCGCGCCCTTGCCATGTGCCATCAAGTCAAGCGGGACTGCGGCTGTAAAAGAACCTGACAGGGTGTATAAATGTGTACCTGCTCTGCCAGAACCTGTTCGATCTGAAAACATGCCCAGGAACAGTCAAGGTCAGAGAGGCTACAAAGTCTATGATGACTCGTATCATTCGACCCGTCGTTCAATCTAGGGTATGCAGGAGAAAATAGTACCCGAGATGTTCCAAGCTTATTGCTTTCTAATATCGATCCACGTATGCCACCCCACAGCAAGTGGTGTCTGGGTGATAGATGTGCAACACTCAGCCATCACAGTCTGCCGCTATTACTCCGAGGAGAAATGGCCTCGAGGCTTGGAAGATCGAGTTTCAGGAGGTTTCAGGTAAAGCATCTCTTTCGATCCCTGTCGTGTTTCCGTCGAGCCCATCGGCTTCGACGGCCTATTCTTAAGTTAGGTTTACCTTCTGACACTACATGTTGCAGAACGCCGCAACGGATCACTCATCAGGAGATGGGCCACCCCGAAAACATGTCATAAATCGCGAGGAGAACGGATTGATGCGTGCGCGACTGAAGCGGAACGCGTCTCGTCATAGTGAGTCAATGTAAGGGAAAAAAGAACGGAAACAATACGGGGTCTCTGAAAATTTCTGACGCCTGGAACGAACGCGCTAGCGAATCTAGCTGTTCCCAATTCCGGGGTAAACCCATTCATGCTCCCTCTCGTACTTCATTTTCGCTGTATCCATTTGCTGTACGCAACCGCTACATCACCTTGCCTTAAACATTCACATGAAGTGATAATGCTAATAATATCAGATGGTGTGTGCAATACGGAAAAGTTTCCATAATCCAATTCAAGACTGAGTACTGAGCGTGTGCATAAGCCAAGAGCTATGTAGTTATACATAGATGCTATAAGAGTTTGAATACAGCTCTCTATGTACCCCACAGTGCAAATATAGATTATTGATAAGGTTACTCGGAGTATGCCTGAAGGAGGGTGTGAGGCAGAGAAAGACAACACATTAAATACACGGAACCGAAGAGTTGCGGTGATTGAGTGTAGGTGGCGAGATTGAAGGCGGCTCGGCGATGGATGCGTGGCGTTTTTGTGGTGGGATATGTAAGGGGTAGTGGTGTACGAGAAATGCGCTATTGGCATCAAGGTAACGACAATATACTGCTTGGAGGAAGCTCGAGTAAAAGAATCGTAACGTCGTCACCAGGACTTCTGATCGCCATCACGTCATTGAGCAGGTACTCCGCAAGGTTATCGACACCTGCTCGTAACCCCCGAAGGACAATTTCTACGGCCACCTCGCTAGAGACACAGTCCCACAACCCGTCGGTGGCTGCAATAATGAAAGAGTTTTCTCCCAGGTTCATGGTACCAACCTCGGGCGTTGCAGTAATATATGGTGGTGTTCGATACGAATGAAACATGGAATTATATTGCTCGCTCATAGTGACTTTGCCTGGGTCTTCAATAGCTGAAAAGGCGTCGATATAGCGCTTGTGCTGCCAGTTCCCAATAAGGCCGAGGGGAAGCTTGTAGTATGCATCCCCGAAACCTGAATGATTTCGAAAAGTTAAGATATCATTCTGGTGAGTGTAAAAAGTCCACAAACCCCGTGTACTCATTATCCTGCCGAAAAGGCGGCCACCCACAACGATCAAGTCTTCTCCTCGATGTTCGCGAGAGAGGCGTGCTTGCTCACTGGGTGATTTCGCGTTCAAATCTTCAGTCTGTTGAAGCTGCTTGTCTGGAGCTTCCAAGGGATTAAAAAGCACTGCTCTACAGTCCCCCGCGTTTGCAAACGATACTTCTCGAGTTGTGACAGCAATGTCGAGAATCAGGGCCATACATCCGCTTTTCACGACCTGCGCGTGTTCGACCCAATCTTTGGATTTCGAGCGGAGTATGGAGTGATCACGGGCAAACGCCTGAACCATAGCATCATCTATATCCCGAAATACTCGGGCATGATGTTCCGGCGGATGTGAGAGGAGTGTAGCGGGAAGAATGGAACTGACGTGTTCCGCAGTCGCAGCGCCGCCGTGTCCTAGAGAGATCGTTGAATGTTTGTGAGCAGATGGCAGAACGACAGATAGAACATAACAACATGGAGGAGCATACCGTCGTACACTCCGAGAATCAATCTATCTGATATCTCCTGCGGCGAGATGGAGTAACGGTCCTCTATTGGACGCTGAGTGGGCTGATACTGGTGGAGATGGATTTTGAAACCAGCCCTAGTCTGGGTCGATGACTGAATGACACCTGGCTCGGACATAACTTGAACCAGTCTCAAAAAAAATCTGTCCAACAAGAGATGTCGTCAAGATTGGCGTATCCTCCATGTTATGTTCAGTGGCACATCAAAAAAAAACATGTGTGAATATCATATACCTATCAGAGGCGGGGACTATGTGTCCGGAGAAAACAAGGAGAGTTTCCTGAATTTGTTGAACAATAGATAGAAAAAGTGCTTGTTGTGCATGATGATTATGGAACAAGAACAGTGACTTGTTTCATCTTGTTTACACAGCCATCTTGACGCGACGCGACGACCATGGCGTCCGACCCTGCTGCTGATTCTCCTGTCCCCCGTCGATCTCAGCGGGATAGAAAGCCTGCGAAGGTATTCACCCCAGGTAGGATCTCATCTGTGCCCACAAGTAATGGATTTCATCATAGCAATGTAGTTCTGAATCAGAAAGGCAAGCGTAAACGCCACGACACCGACATTGAGGGTGATGCTCTCGATGGAGAAGACCTCAGGGGCAATGAGATTGGTCAGGAGGACCCTGGTGCGGATGCTGATGAAGAAGAAGAGGTCTATCGCGCTCCGAAAACTAAGGCAGCAGCGAAGAAAAGCCAGCCCAAAGCAACTGCTCCCAAAGTTAAGGGCGCGCCTCTTGCCAAAAAACCTCGTGTTGCAAAAGTACCGAATGAAAAGCCCGCAAAAACTGCAGTAGCAAAGAAGGGTAGGAAAGCTAAAGATGGCGACGACGCGTTTGATGCCGCTCAAGTCGCGAAGGACACGAAAATTACGGCAGACAACCCTCTATTCAGTACGTGCCCAAACGCTTTTCTGGAGTATACCATATCTCAATGTTCTCAAGACGCCATAATGAACCCATCTGCCGCTCTGCAGTCGACTGCAGAGGATTTTTTGGAGTCTTTACAACAAACACCTGGTGCTGCCCTCGCTGAACTTATCAATCTTATCCTACGTGCTTGTGGATGTAACGACTCCGTCGACTCAGATGAAGTGCTTGACTATGATGGGGTCGTCGATGCCCTCGACAACTTTACCGAAGGACTAAAGCAGGTACGTACAACACCATTGAACTATACACCCCGGCTGATGTGTCAAACTAGGACAACTCACCTGTATACCCTCTAACATCCAAACTGCCTGCTTTCAAGAAGTTCCGAAAATCACTATCTGAATTCATTGAGCGCCTCATTGCCTCGTCAGCTGACCTCAATGCCCTATATACTTCTAATCTAATGGAGACTCTGCAAACATGGGTTATTGCCATGTCATCGTCTCAAATACGTAGCTTCAGGCACACAGCTACTGTCGTCGCCCTCGAAGTGGAGACTGCGCTATGTGATGTTGCAGCTGGTGTTGAAAAGGAGGCGGAAGTCGTCAGTCGCCAGCGTGAGGGAGAAAAAAAGCGAAAGTCGACCAACAAGAGTAGTGGTGCCAGAGACAAGGAGCTGGAGGCCAAGGCGCAAGAAATCAGAAAGCGGAGGTCAAAGTTGTTTGACTTCTTAAAAGAGTTCGTTGATGGGTGCGTTGTATAACCGTTTAATAAGTATAGCTCATTGATTCGATACCCGCAGTGTATTCGTCCACCGTTATCGCGACCTTGATCCCAATATCCGCACTGAATGTGTTCGTGCTATCGGGTTATGGTTCAAGAAATTCCCTGGGCACTTCATTGATGGACAGTACCTTCGTTACGTCGGCTGGGTCCTTTCAGACTCAAATACACATGTGCGCCTTGAAGCTGTCAAATCCCTATCTGGCGTTTATGAACCGGACTACATCTCTTCTCTCACCCATTTTACTGAACGATTCAAACCTCGGCTAATCGAGATGGCAACAAACGACATCGAAGTCTCAGTGCGGGTTGCCGTTATCCACGTTTTGGGCACCATCGACAGCCATTCTCTCCTTGAAGACGAGGAACGAGAACAGTTATGTCTCTTGGTCTTCGATGAAGAAGCGAGGGTTCGGAAAGCCGTCAGTCAGTTTGTCAAAGGTGTTTGGGAGGAAGCTGTTGATGAGAGATTGGTTGGCAAGGGTAAACCTAGCGAAGAAGATCGTCAACGTGCTGGTTTGAAAGCTCTTGCCATGCTTCTCGCTAAGTGGTCCAAAGCCCTTGACAAAATCTTTGGCGAAGACGATGAATCAGACGAAGACGAGCAAAATGAAGAGAGCCAGCGAACCGCTCAATTGAACAAGCGGAGGGGAGTTGCTGCGCTGGTGGCTATAGACCAGAAGAGTCGCACAGCTCTTGCTGTCGAGGCCCTTTGGGACGAAGTCGACGCGATCCGTGGGTGGGAGGCCCTGCTCGATCTATTATTACTCGATCATTCGGCTGCTGAAGGCCAGGAAACTCAGACTGCTGGCTCCAGCCGGTCGCGGAAAGGCACAAACGGCAAGGCAGATACACCAGATTCAGTTGTTGATGAATCATATCGGCTAGACGACCTGGAAGAGAGCATACTCCTTGAAGTCTTGGTTGCTGCACTTCGCAGAGCAAAAGCAGAGGCTTCCGGTGGTAAAAAGGTGATTTGGCGAATTTAACAATCTATCATGATGGAAGCAATGGTTGATTGACTGTTTTGATTAGGGAGAAGACGAGAACACAATGAACGACATTACACGCGAATTGATCAAGGGGCTGCCTCGTCTCTTCATCAAGCATCAGGCAGACCAGAACCGCATCGCCGATGTTCTTTTGATCCCAACGCTAATGAATTTAGATTTGTATCTAGAGATGCGAATGATTACTGTGTGTCTGTCTCTCTAATTTTATTATACGCATTGCTAATCGTATGTGGATTTTAGGGTTATGCCAGCCTTTGGGATGACGTGACGAAACAGTTCCTGTCCCACTCATCGTTGAATGTCTTAACCCACGCCATGGCTACTATCCGCTATTTTATGGATGCCACCAGCTTGTCAAACACCAATAGCACCAAGATCCTCGAGTTGGAAGATGAACTGTCAACTTTGCTTCATGATGCTGTTGCAGATAGAGATGAGATCGAGGTGGCCTCTTTCACCGAGGATGAAATTCTCTCTCTGAGCGCATTATGCACACGTCTTGCTGTCCTCTTTGGAAGCCGAAATATGACTGCTTGGACCGAAGAAAATGAAGGTGGGAAGCAGAGCAGTGCGTGGGAGATCCTCAACGCTTTCATTGAGCGAGGACGACTTGGTTATAAGGAGGAAGAGGCCGTGAGTATATACTTATTTCTGTGCTTCTATGCACTCACATGTTTATTACTCCAGATGGTTGAGCAAGCGCTGAACGCCCTCACTCTCCACATAATCTGGAAAGGGAAATGTCTGACATACGACCCAGAACCAACACCAGAAGATGTTCGCTTCAAAGAGACGCTAGTCTTACAACGTGAGGCACTACTCGAGAAACTAATCGAATATGCAGTTGGTACCCAATCGAACACAGCTGATCATGTCAAACGAGCCGTAAGCGCCTCACTCCTGATTTTGTGACAATAACTTGAATCTTTTCCCAGGCTTTCAAAAACTTGCTTGACCTTCATGTCTTGTTCTCCGCGGCGGAAATTGTCGATGCAGATGGGATTCCTATACCAATCGCTTCTATACCGCTTTCTCTAGACGACGAGATTCAGTATCGCTGTGCAGGCTATATCCAGGCTGAGATTGAACGATACGCTGACACTCTCGACGCCGTGGTCGAAGAAGACGAGCACGACCAAAACGAAAGTGGGAACGACGAGACTGGTGCTGATGAACCGCCAGACGACGCCGATAAGGCACGAAAGGGCAGAAAAACTCTTGCCGAAAGTACGTTGTGTGATTGTGGACGTTGTGAACGCATAGCTGAATCTAGTTCCTGAAGTTGATGTCACTTCAAAAACTCGGCTGGAGCAAGAATACTTATTCATAGACGTAATGTCAACGTTCTTGCGCGCTATACGTGCAGGAGCCATACATGTGCGGCATGGATATGTTATTCTTGCTCATTATGGAAGGCTTGGTCCTTCTTTCGATGCTTGCTCCAAAGTCATCATTGATATCCTTCGGGAAGAAGCCATGATGAGCAACCACGGGGATGAGGTCGTCGCTCTCATTATCCAGGCACTTCGAGAGGTCTGTTTCAGTCCTTGTACCTCACTTGGCACTCACGTTATACCTCAAGTCGTACACGCTGGTACTTGACGGCGTCGTTCACGATGAGACCAACGCTATACAGCTGTCGAAACTCCTTGCGACGTGTTTTGTCGTTCGCGGAAGCCAACTGTCAATTATACGTCGTCTAGGCAGTGAACATGTCGTTCAAGCCCATACGGAGTCATTGGCATGGGTCATCAAGAGGCTGGTGGGCTATGAAGGTAATAAGAACAAAAAGTCGTTGAAGTTGGCAATACACTTCTTCAGAGTGCTTGTTCCGTTGCTTGGTGTCATACCCAGTAGAGATGCTCTTAAAATGTACGTAATCCCCACTGTAGTGATCAGGATTCAACCACTGAGGAGAATGACAGCAAAGCATACATGGACCAAGCCCTTGCGCAGGCAAAAGTGGAGGTTTCGCCTACCTTAAAGTTTTGGGAGCCCCAACGTGCATATGAAAAGCGGTTGACGACCGCCATGTCGAAAGAGAAGGGTTTGTTCATCTGTCTTACATAAGTTTGACTGCCTATTCATCACCACTACCAGGTCCAAACGGTGGGCGTAAAAGCAGGACAAAAAAGAAGAATGCTGCTGGTATTACCACTGACGAAGAGGGCACAGACGGCGAACTTCTCACAGAAAATGAAGCTAATGACCCCCAGTCGTCACGGCCACGACCGCGGCCGAGGCGGAAAACTCGTGCAGCTGCTGACGAGGACGTCGAACAGACGACTGCAGATGAGGCTATCATTGAGGCAGAGCTTGATCCCAATACCCCTAAAGCTCGGCCACGACCTAGAACAACATACCGAAAACAACCTCCTGCTGAACCTGCACCAGAGGAAGATCTTCAGGACGAGCCCGTGGCTCACTCACCTTCACCTGCACCAGTCGTGCCCCTGCCACCCGCTCCGTCAACTCTAGAGGATGCATCAACTCACAGCAATGGGGCTATAACACCCATAGTTTCTCGCAAGCGCTCTCGACCCCGTGACGAGGTTAATGATTCAGGGGAGGCAAATGGCGCAGAGCAGTCTTCCGAGCTACACGCAGCTCAAGCAGTACCTCCAGATGATGGTGAAATTCAGATTCGTCGGAAACGTGTGCGACACTAGGACATTTTTCTACGTTACCCAGTGGATCTTATCTTATTCTCTCTCTTTTTTTACCCTCTGTCATTGCTTTGCCATTGCTGTCGGTGTACGATGATTACAAGGTTGTAATAACATTGATGCTGCTATTCGAGGTTAGCTGATGCGATACATATGATGGAATGTCAGAAGAGTGAAGCCACCACCAACAGCCGCTAGTGACTGACGTGGTGCTGGACATAGGTGTGGACCGTGTGGGTTCCTGTGTGAATAAAGCAGATTAAGAGTTGTATGGTGCCGTATTGAGCATCCCTAATAGAATTATTAAGAATTGTGGTCTTCCACGACTTACATCAGGACGGTGGGCAATTCTCAGTATGCGTGACATCAGAAAAGTAAGACAGTACAGTTGAGCTCACCACAAGGTCTTGAGATTCACTCTGCTGCTTGTAAATTCTGAGTTTATGATATATCAATATGATTAGCCAACATATTTCTTCAGAAGGCATTTGGAATATGATGAACCTGAAAAATGCCTGCCAAATGGACATGTAATGCCAGTAATGGTGAGTAAAAGTTGTAAGGAACAGAACTCAGCCAATTCTTACTGGATTTTCACAAACCAAGTACAAATTCCCATCCTTTTTTTTGAGCTCTACAATTTCACACAGGCAGAAATTTTATTTGGTGGCTCTATCCTATACTTTTGAATGGAAATAAACATATTCTGCTTATAGAAGGCATAGAATTCAATAAAAGTAAAGCTTAGAGCTTAGGAAAATGCAGGGGATAGGAAATAGATTTGATTGTAGTATAAGTTTTATGCAAATTGGATAGGAATTGACTGAGTAATGTTCATCACAAATTTCCCCCCTCCTGTCATGTAGCATTAGCTACAGGTGAGCACAATCTCCAACCAGAAGAATGGAAATTTCCATCCTAGAGTGGGGCCCACCTTGTTGGTGTATGCCCGTGGCCAGCTACCTCCTCACCATATACCTCCACTGCCTCCATGTGTTCCCATACTCCTATGTCGTTCTGGGTATACTACCCACTTGCCCCTTCAAAAATTGGTCCAGGGATGATAGATACCAATCCCCCCCCTCCAAAAAAAAAAGAACAAGTTTGGAGGGTGGTGTGAAAGAGAGTGGGTGGTGTAAAAAGAATGGATGAGACACATAGCAGTTGTGCCACAGATCTCCAGTGAAAGGAAGATGAATAAATCCAGTATATCAGTGAGCAAAGTTGGACATCTCTAGCAGGGCAGCCATGTATGCACTAGAGAGAGGCTAACTTAATACTTTACTGACTCAGACCTGTCCCTTCTGACTTGAAACCTATTCTAGCTCAAAGTATGCTTTGGGAATCCTTTAGAAACTTGACAACCTCCAAGTGTCCAAGATGAGTTGCTCCACATGGAGTTGTCAGCTCCACAATATCTTATTGATAAGAATTAGTTTGTGATGGACCATGAAGAAGAATGCTTTACCCTTTGCATTAACATCTGCCCCATTCTCAACAAGGAATTTCACAATATCCAGATGACCAGCTTCAGCTGCATGCATGAGGGCCACTGTCTCCCTATAACCTTTCTCTACAATGTCAGTATGGAGTGTGCCATGTGGAGAAATCTCTCACCCTTTGCATTGACATCTGCCCCCTTCTCAACAAGAAGCCTTACAATATCCAAATAACCAGCTTTGGCTGCATACACAAGAGCTGCTTTTTCCCGTGCATCTTGTTCTGCAGTATCAGTAGATGGTACATCATGAAAAAGAGTTTTTACTTTTTGCATTGATATCTGCCCCTTTCTGAATAAAAAGTCTTACAATAGCCAAATGACCAGCCTTAGTTGCATATATAAGAGCCACATTTCTCCTGTAGCCTTTCTCTGTGGTGTCAGTTTGTAATGGTTCATGTAGAGAAATTTCCCACCATCTTGTGCATTAACATCTGCCCCATTTTCAAGAAGAAGTTGTGTGATGGTCAGATAACCAGCTCTAGCTGCATGCATGAGAGCTGTACTACCCTCACCACCTTTTTTTTTTTACAATGTCAGTTTGTGATGAACCATGTAGAAACATTTCTCACAATCTTTTGCATTGACATCTGCCCCCTTTTCAACAAGACATCTTACAATCTCCAGATAACCAGCTTGAGTTGCATACTTGAGAGTTGCATTCCCTGAGTAATCTTTTCATGCAACATTAGTATATGCTGGCCAATACAAATGCATTTTCTACCTTTTGCATTGACATTAGCCCCTTGCTCAGCAAGAAATCTCACAATATCAAGATGTCCAGTTTTAGTTGCATTCATGAGAGCCACATTTCCCCAATAATCTTTTCCCCCAATGTCAGTATGTGTTGGACCATGTAAAAGAATTTTTAACCTCTTGCATTGACATCTGCTCCATTCTCAACAAGAAGCTTTACAACATCCAGATGACCAGCCCAAGCTGTAAGCATAAGAGCCCCCTCTTCCCTGTATTAGTGTGTGATAGACTATATAAAAGAAACCTTTACCTCCTGCATTGACATCTGCTCCTTTCTCAAGAAGAAGCCTTACAATATCCAGATGTCCAACTTGAGCTACATACATAAGAACTGATTTCTTGAAGTTGTCTTTTTCTGCAATATCAGTCTGTGATGGATCATGTACAAGGATTACCCACTTTTTGCATTGACATCAGCCCCTTGCTCAGCAAGAAGTCTTACAATATCTAGATGACCAGATTGGGCTGCATGTATGAGAGCCATATTCCCCTGCTTATCTTGCTCCTTAACATTAGTACATGATCAGCCATGTAAAAGAATCTTCCACCTTTTGCATTGACATCTGCCCCCTTCTCAGCAAGAAGTCTCACAAGATCCAGATGGCCAGATTTAGCTGCATGTATGAGAGCCACATCTCCCTGTTGATCTTTCTCCACAATATTAGTATATAAGGGGCCTATGTAGGAGAATTTTCCACCTTTTGCATTGACATCTGCTCCCTTTTCAGCCAGAAGTCTTACAACAGCCAAATGGCCAGCATTAGCTGCAAGCATGAGGGCCCCTTTTCCATGTTGGTCTGTTTCTGCAATATCAGTGGGTGGTAATCCTCATGGATGAAAATTTCACCTTTTGCATTGACATCTACCTTATGATCTTCAATTAAAGCCCTGACAACATTTAAATCACCCCTTTCTGCTGCTAGAACAAGTGCCAATCGTCCTCTGTTACCTGAGATAATACATTAGTGTTTAGACAACAGCACTGTACACACTTTACACCTTTGGCATTCATGTTAGCTCCCAGATCTGCTAGGTATTTGACCACATTTTCCTGCACTTTTGCTGCAGCCCCTAACAGTTTCCTCCCCATTGTGATACGAGGAGTTCCTGTGCTTGACATGGTGAGGGACGGGAGGAGAAGCGTTATTTAGGTCAGGTGACGGCAAGTGGGTCCACGCATGTAAGATCAAGTTGCCCAGGCAACACCCGAGCATATGCAGTGTCGGTGGTGAATGTGAGACGTACTGTTATTTATCTACGCGTCATGGCGTTTGGATGTTCGCGCTGCTCGCGAGCCTCCAAGAATACTCCTCTTCTGTAACTCCCTATCTGCCTGCTCCTTGGGGCCGGATACGACGCCGCCACCCGTGAGTCGCGTCACCATAATACACCGAATGAGATAAGGAACAGTTTTCATTGACACCCTAATGGTTGGCAAATGCGTCGATAAAATTCTATTGTCACATCGTTCATTTATGTTCACTCTACATCCTCTGGCGCTCTTCCATAGCCCTTCTCCATTCCGGGTGGAGAAAACAATCGGCAAGGCGGTCGTGTACCTACACAAAGTTGCCTAGTTTTTAGTGGCATGACACTCACCGGTCGAACGGTCATTGAACACGTCCATAGTTCCACCATCTGACCCTTCTCCACTTCGAGTCACGAAACGAAACGACGCATCAGTTACACTAGAGGTTGAAGATATTGGTTAGTAAAAGAAGAGACAAGAAAGACAATACCACTAGCAACCAACGAGCTGAATGTCTATGGAGTGCAAGCTCATTAGTCCTAGGATCGCCATAATCGAGGCTGCACGAGACCGCGTCATCAATCATAAATGAGCATAAAGCAAAGATAATGTACCATCTTCTCCCCTTGACCCATTACCTCCCCATGATAGCTTCGCCCATTTTGGGTCCACCTTTCGTTTGCGCAGCTAGTGCACTTAAACACTCTTGCGTCTACAAAATTGAGGAGTTGATAAGTAAACGACGCGGCAAGAAAAGAAAAGGTACCTTATCCTCTTGGCCCCAACATCCTAACCAATGCCTCACACCTGCCCTCCTCCCCCTTCGTTATCGCTGGTGATGCCCTCCTAATCACTGTGTCCATGGCCCGAAGCTATTTCTCACCCCCCATGTGATCCTCTGGCCGCCTGGCACTGGCACCGGGGCGAGGGCCTGCACACGTGTGGAGGTGGCTGCTTGGTGATGGCGCCCCGGTGGTGTGGGACGCGGAAAGAGAAAAGAGAGGAGCGTGATTGAGGTGGAAGCTTGGCTCGGTGCTGGTGGCGGGGGGTGGATTTTGAGGTTGATGCGGCCGAGGTGTTACAGGCCGCCTTCTTGAGAGCGTAATTATAGCCATAACAACCACAATAGATCACGAACAATAGCTGACCCTTGTGCAAGCTACGTAGCTGAATACCAAATGAAACAAGCAGGAGGGGAAGTTGTCGAGAGATTCCGTGGTGATGCATAAATACGTCGGATATGAATATGTTAAACGACCCGCGAAAAGAGAGCGATGTCATGATCTTATTAAACATACGGGCCATCATGAGTCTAGGAAGTACAATAATGAAGGGAAAGGATTCAGTGATGTTAAGGTGCGAAATGACATGCGAGCTGGACGAGTAAGGGGACATCGGGGAATGATATGCGCGGGACTTTCTTGAAGTTAAACTAGGAAGCGAGAGAATGTCTATCCTGTGCTATTGGTACTTTGTTAACGGCGGCTGTACTAGGGCCGGATAACGTTTGAGGGTTTCAACGGCGATGTCGATGTGATCCGTGCCATCACCGAGTTGAATTTATTGAAAGATGGGGTGAAGAAGGGCAAGGCTAAATAAATGCAGGAATGCAGGAAACATGAGAGCGCCTGTAGGTAGGAAGATAAGCGACAGTAATACTGGAATGCAAATAGCATGATATACCGAGAAGTCTTTGCCATTCAAGAAGACGACATCCACCCTGCCAAACTCCAGCCACAGCGGTTGACTCGTTTAGACAGCTGTTCGACGAGTTGGATACGCTTTTAATGTAGTCAACCGAGGACCTAGTGCCGAAGTGCAGTCGTAATTCGTCAGGACCAAGCCCATCCTAAGACGAAGGATGAGAAAAGAAAACAGGGGTGATCTAATGCGCGCTGTGACATACCTTTCAACATACAAAGATGGTCTTTATAGCACGTTTATGCTGAAAATAAATGGTTTTGGGATAAAAAGCGGGAAAGAAGACTTAGAGCACTGCCGAAGGATTTACAAGTTAGCTTCAGAGGACAGAAGAGCTAACGCCAGGAAAGTGAACTTACATACCTTTTGTCTTCGAGTTTAACGCGCACCAGTAGATTGTGCTCAGGTGGTGGCAAGAAACCCACCTCCAGTGACTACTATACAGGAGCGGCTTGACAGAAACCAGGAAAGACTTGTATTCGGAAAAGGCGGCGGGGAGGTTCAGGTGAGTAACGGGCGCTGCTTAGTTCAAAAGCACGTAGGTCTCCTTAATTATATGCTGACGAAAAGCCTGAGGTTCGCTACGTTATGGGAAAGAATGGGAGACATACCATGACATCCCGAATACTCCAAGCCATTGTCCCTCAAGAAACTCCCGGACGAAGAGAGCATCGTTTGTGCGGAGTAGAGCCATGTAGCCGAATTCTTGCTGCTTTACAGATGCATGCGCAGCAGTGGACGATAGCTGTCGTTTCGTTAGTGTCACATCTTTCAAGTACGACCATGTCGGCGCTTACCCGAAAATTGTATCATCCTCCACCCATAACGTTGAACATATCCACAGCTGAGAACCGCACATAAGGTTGTTCCTTCCCAAGTTGTAACTTTGAAACCTGCGAACCTCCATGGTAAGGTTGGGATGTTTGGGGAAAGGACGGGCGGGCGTCTAAGAAGGTAGAGAAGAGACCGAGGACACGGAGCGGAGACAGATACAATATCCGAGTCCTTTTAAGTTTCGTTGGGCGGTGGTGCTTGAGGACATCAGAAGAAAGTGGCGCCAGGGACTTAGATCGCCGCACTAATGAAGATGTGGGTGTGGATTAGCTAGCAGCGGAAGAAGTAGGAGAAGGAGAACGAACCAATAGCGTTTCACCAACGAACAATCACGCGCCACGAGCAGTTAGGCATCAGGAACGCGACCAAAGACATGAGAGCTACATCACGTTTATCAGCCTTATAGCGTTCACATTAATGCATAAAACAACGAGGTACCTTCCTGCCTACACTTCAACCCAGCCCTTCACCAGCGCCCTGAGGGTGACTTTCCGTGCATATTCCAATCAGACATAATTCAACGAGGAAAAGAGAATGAAATACCTTGACATCCCGATTCCTCGGCGCCTGCACTATAACTAGCCCACCTGGAACCTTTACTTATGGGGCTGCATCTTCAACACGAACAGGATGGCCTATGTGTAAGCTACATAGGTAAGGCGTGCGGGATATTGAAGTAAAAAGTGACAGGAGATCGATGTGATTGGAATTGGTAGCTAAACTGGCATAGTTAACATTGGTGCTAGTAGAGTAGAGTAAAAGCTCCAGACCGTGTAAGCTGAGACAGGACATGTATCGATGGTACACATGGTGAAGACGACGCGGACGTGGGTTGCTTCGATGCGGAAGGAGGGGGACGGGTGATTTGAGTGTTCAAGCAAACTAATACACAATTAATGGGGGCGCTGAACTAGGTTGCAAAGATAGGAAGAAATGCACCTGTGGATGATATTGATATTGCTAAAGCTTGACGAATGAGCTGCGTCAAAGCTGCCTTACTCTACGACGACATTTCTCACATGACATAGGTACAGGAGAGGAAAGTAATTTCGTTCCTGTCAATGTCTGGTTGGCGGATGAGTGATGTGGTGGGATAAGTCTGAAGTCAGACGGTCAATGCAAGGTCAAGGTGGCAAAGTTGATAATCTAATCTGATGAGGGTGACAACTTACAATCGAAACCCCACGTTTCGCAACGTTCGTATGCTAATGCGATACAATTTTCGTCGTCAGTGTGCGCACGGACCAACATTTCCGTTTTCCAGGTTCTCATCTTGATTAGGAGTCTCGGCCAGACTGCGGGTTAATGTATGTGGTGTTTGCTATCCATACTCGTCGAACTGATCAGACTGACAATTAAACTTTTAGCAAAGCCCCAGACGTGCATCGATTCTCACTCACATCCCACCGAATGATGCTGTTGTCTAGCTTAGTCTAAGACTCAGACTGTGCTAGAAGTGCATCATTCCTACTGTAGTCATACGTCGTGATACCAGCCTTCTCTCTAGGATGAAATTTCATATCATCTGGCTCGATTCACTAAAGGAGACTATTTTGTGGACTTTTCGCTCTTGGTGGGCAGCATATCCAGTCCCACCTTATGCATTCAATACTTGGATATATACCGACCCCTCAGACCCAGAAGCCTTTCGCAAAGACGTGGACACTGCCTTTCGTGCTTGGAACTTCATGCACCCGTTCTTTTCCTCTCGTGGCTACACATTATATACTTCTCCGTTCAAACAACTTCACGCTCTCTTTCCTGATCCTACTGGATTACAGAGCCATCCCTCACCAGATCACCCATTTGCGCGTCGCGCGTTCCATGATGACTCACAGGTCATTTTTGATTTCTCAGTATGTTTAAGTCTCCTTCACGTTGTAATGTCTGAATAAGATTAGGGCAGACTCCCAGAGTTTGGCCTGCGCGCGACCACCTGGGCAGAGATGTAGTCATGAAGTAATAATTTCGCTGACCTGCCACTGCTAAATACATCGCTGACCCAGATCAGGCTAGTTTCTGGGCGCACACCGTCAAAGGAGTTGAGAATTCTTCAACGGTTAAACACCCAGGTAGCCAGAATGGACCCTCGAAATCACACCATCCATGTGCTCGAGTATATTACTTTCGGTGACCTCGTTTTTGTCGTCATGCCAAGGTGGCCTCAAGCATTTGCCCATGACTTTGGTTCTGTTTCCGAAATACTGCAATGTCTAGAACATATCCTCGAGGTCAGTCTAGGGCCAATTGTGCAGTAAACACGTAAACTCATTTCAATGAAGGCCTTCGACTTTCTCCACGAAAATCGGATCGCACACTGCGATTTTTTGCCGCAAAACGTTGGCATTAACGTTATGGCTGACGAGGCAGCATTCTTCCTGACGGGCATGAGAGAGCCTGGCGCTGTACGATACGCCATCTACGATTTTGGCCATTCCGAGATATACCCTTTGGATACCGATATCCAAACTGCTGAATCAATTTTTTTCTACGCAGGCGAGGACCCCAACTTAACATTACGGAAAAAGGTCAGACCGTTCAAAGAGGATATGCTCTCTGTGGGAAGAAATATGCAACGGTATGTTCGGGTAGGTATCCACCAGCGGTAGCACTATTGCGTGTTACTGAATTTGATTCATCAGCACCTCGAGAGCAGTATTCCTGAGTTTGGCCCGTTTTTTGATTCCTTGACCACCAGCAACGAAGCTGTGCGACTAACTGCTCGCCAAGCACTGGAACAATGCCGCTACATTTGCTCTAACCTAAACGAAACGCAGCTTACGAGTGAGGTCACTGGTCGGTTTTGGGACATAAGAGTGAAGGGTATGTCCCTCGTTAGCTTCTTGGCGTTTCGACTAGATATATACATTGCACCAGGCCATATCGTTACCAAGTTGCGTGCTCCGCTGAAGCGATACCACAACGTTTATGAAAGGCGTGACATATAGTTCATATGTATCACATAAATAGAAATATGCACACCTACTACGGAGCCTAAGAAGAGTTCTGACGTTTGGTTTGTAATTACAATATGCTGCACCGTGATCCCATTTATACAGAAGTTAAACAATGTCCTGAATACATACTAACAGCCTTGATTTCCGGGGTGGATCCGGCGCGAGTAGAAGACTGAGGTACTGAAAAATGTGCAAATGCCCTTTCTGACGACCCGTGGCCAATCATTTTGTGACGACGAGTAAGAAGTTTGTTAAGCTTAAACATTTGTTTACGCCGCAAGACCAATGCGAAAGCCGGTAGTGTATGAACCAACAGGAACCAACTGCACGTAAGAGGGTAATGGCGGTGGATCCTCATACCACCATATGATACAAAGAGCGATCCCGCCGATGTTACTGGCGACCTCATTTCACACCCATGCAAGAGCACGGAATCTAAAATACTGTTCCATAACCCTGGTACGCGATTCGGCCGTCCCAGTTGTCAATCGGTATTGGGGCATGGTGGAAAGTAACAAGGAGAAGAAATGTCGATATTAATATGCCATATAGCATTGAAGTCTGAAGGTCGCAAGCCTTCACAATATCGCCCAACACAAGGATAGAGTTTGTGTAATCAGGAGATTGGAATTGTACAATTGTTCCTTTCCGATAGTTGGCAACGTGGGTGTCATCTCGGAGGTTAAGCTAGTGATGGGCGATGTCAGATTTGTCAAGTGCTGTGTGGGTGGGTAAGATATACAAATATTACTGTCCTTAAGCAGGGATAGCGATCAAAAGGGCCAAAAAGAGTGCATGCATGCATAAAGATGAGGTGATGATCAAGAAGCCACGAATCCATATACATTCAGCGCTGAGCGCTGATTACCAACCTCACATGTATTTGGTATATGTCCATCCACGGCGCCCCAATTCACTGAATTGGATATCCAGAAACGGCGTATTTGGCACCAACATGGTATTCAGGGCTTTGATACCACATCGCACCAAGCCTGTACCAACATAATGTCAAACCACCTTCAGACGAGGTAGGATATGGGAAATGATCATCATGGTATTGAGACTAAAATGTTGCGTCACATCTTCTAATTCAGGTGCGTGGGCGTGCTGGTGGTCCTGCATCGAGCAAACGAAACGGCTACGTCAAGGTTGGCGGGATCTGGGGAAGGGCGAGTTGAGGATGGGGAATCGGGGGCAAGATCGTTCCTCCAAGTTGTAGCTACAGGACTGCCTTGAGAGTACAGATACGGCTGGTATCAAAAAAGAGCTTACCAAAAGGCTAGACCTTCCACATCTTTCGGCGAATTGTAAGTGCTAGATGCAGGGGAAGCAAGTTAACAAGTAAAAGCCACATCACGAGGGATTGGAGTGCGGGTCGCGACATGTCGGGTACAAAAACCGCAACCAATGTTGAATGGTTTCAAGTCTTAGTAGGCTTGGGATACGAGGGCGCAAAATGCTCAGAGCCACCTTTGTGTCCATTAAATGGTCAAAAATGGTGTGGATAATTGTAATGGGGAACTTAGATTCTGGCTGGCGAGT
>JABCKU010008260.1:0-32147 GCA_018221655.1 Myochromella boudieri
CGATCACCCTCTACCAGGGCTGACCGACTTCACAAGTAAAGAGCAAATAATAATATATAGGATGATATTCTAGCAATGCAATAGGTATTATATATAGGGTGTTAGCAAATCTTAGATCACAATTCAAGAAGTTATAATAATAAGCAAGAGAAAGATCGTTCATGATATAATTTAAGTGAGCCGAATTGGGCCGTGTAACGCCAACCCCCGAGTACCAGTACCCAAAGATTGGAACAACGGATCATCTCTGGTGAAAAGAGTCAGCCCAACGCTCCAATATATGAACAAGTAGGGCCATACTGTTTGACAACGAATGAGTATATATAGACAGACGCATTGTCGACGTTAAGGGATTGGGGCGACGAGGGTGTTCAATCTGCAGTAATGGTTATAAGCTGAACGGGATAGGCGAGCTGTGGTGTCCCTTACTAGATTATGATAAACGAAGGCGTAATATCAATCCTGCGGCACCAGCACAAGATCGAAACTTCTATAGTGATGAGTAAATAAGCCAAATGGAATAGGGAATCTGGGCAAGTGCTTACTGAGAGACGACTAATGGACAAGAGGATGGAGCATCAACCACGCGGCACCAGTACCACGAAATCGGAATGTCCATTGTCCGATGTCGAATCACTGTGGTGGTGAGAGGATAAGTTGAATGTGATGAGCGGGATACGTAATCGTGAATGCTTACCAGATGGCGATAGATGAGTAAGGGACAGAACATCAACAACGCAGTGCCAGCACGACGAGGTTGGAAATCGAGTCTGTGAAAATGGTACTAAGTCAAGTGTAATGGCGGGGATGAAGTCCCTTACCCAAATGCCCAATAGACGAGCTGAAGTCGGATGAACTTTAGGGTACCAGTACCCTGAGAATTCTGGAGAATGGTGCGATAAGTTAAACGTAATGGGTGGGCGAAGTAGGGTCATACCATGCGACAATGATCGAGCAAAAAACATGGGATCATGAATATGGGGATCATCAAGCTCGTGGCGCCAGCACCACAAGATTGGAATAAAGGCTGCAAGGAGAAGGATCAGCCAAAGGGGCATATCAATTGAAGGATACCTACTTACCGGATTGCCACGACATAATTAAAGGCGGAGAGATACGCCCCACGCATCAGATGCTCCTTCTATAATAGCCTGAGCGTCTGTGGGATCAAAATCAAAATCAGTGATGCCAAAAAGACATTACAGAACTACTAACACTTTGGAGGATCTTTTGGTCCTGGTAACTCATCGTAATCTTGGGAAGGAACGCATCAGATAAAAGCCAGATCAATAGGGGGTGCACGTACAAGTTGGGAGAACAGGAATATTTGATATATGGTCGAGCGCTGCCATGTAGTCTTCTTCGAGCTGAGCACACCTGTCCTGATTATCGCGATAGAAGCTTTGGAGAGCCAGGTATTTTGCTTGAAGAGTTGTGAGATCAGGGTTGAGGCCTGGGCGACTGGCCCGCCAAGCTCTGAACTCCCCTCTGCGAATATTGTATTTCGCGAGTAACGCCACCATCTCTTCGCTTACAAGATCATGTTGGTTGGAAAGGCATGTGTATTCTACCTTGAGTGCAGTATGCGTCGTACGTTCCAAGCTGAGTTCGTCTCGTATATCCACGTTCTTCCTCCTAAGAGAAGAAACCAAGCTCAGAAGAGAAGCATTTTCTCGCAGATTATTCTCCAACGGCCGTAAACGAACTTCGGCCTCTTCCCGAACGCGAATATTCTCCTCCTTGATGCGTAGGCCTTCTTCATGGAGCTCGAAACCGTCGTTCTTGAGGCAGAAAACCAGGTCATTCAGCTCAGACACTTGATCCTTGAGAGTATTCTTCTCGTTTTCAGACTCTTCAAGCTGCTTGAGAAGCGTAGTACGATCCGCGACAGAAACTCGGAGAATGATAGCCAAGGACATAATACAAAGAAGCACCTGAGGTGCTATGACCTCATGAGGATGATGAAAAGGCTGCGACGGCAGTTCCAGGTAGTCAGGATCGTCGCAAGTATCCTCCGAAAAGGTCGAGGGCCACGAGGTAGCCATTTGTTGGTGGTTGGGGTTTCGGGCTGTAACTGAGGTAACTGGAGGACTAGACTCCCTAGTTTGATGGAGGTGGGATGCCTTAATGGTTATCAAGATGATACCGTAGGCAAATCCAAAGGTGCAAAGCAGGTAGGGGATTACAAATTCGCTGAAAAACATAATCGTTGATGGTGGTGAGAGGTCAAGAAGTTTCAATGCTGAAATGCACAATCGTTTTCGCACTCAACAAACGGAGTCAGGTGATACGTCACGTCGCGTACTGTGACTGTGACAATGACTTCAGAAGTCACATCCGACTCTTGTTCAACTTGCACAATTTCAACGTTAACATTCAATCTCGAACACCATTAGCAGCAGCCCGCCCTACACCTCGACACGCCATAACCGAATATCCACAATGTTCATACTCGTTATATTAGGCCTCCTCTTTGTCGGACTGGGCGGGATCAGTACATTCAATACACGGGATTCTCTATTGCCAGCTCCAGGTATACGGTTGAGCTGTGAAGACAGCGCCTGTGTTCTATACCGGTATCCCTCGGACCCATCTCGACTTTCTCCTGCCGAAATCTCCCTGGCAGAGCTCCTAGGTGTGGAGCGTGGACTTTCTCAGACCTGGGAGTCCACGCAGTTCTGGTCAGCCATATCCGACGCGCTTTGTAATCCTTTCAATGGCAGATGCACATCCTCAGCTTCGATAGATGCATGGCCTGACTTGGAGATACTTTCCAGGGTCAGAACAACGATAATTTCTAGCCCCAGACTCCTTGATACCGAATCAACTGGTACAAACCTTGTCTTGCACAACCCGCCTTTCGTGACCGACGGTCAACCTCAAGGAACAACACACTCTGACAATATCCATAACACGTACCTGTTGATAGCGTATCATTTTGACGCACGCTTCGACCGCCTCATGAACGTTTTGGAGAGAAATGGCGCGGACATAAGAAAGCTAATTGACAACATGGGTAGCTCTCCGAACCGTGACGGTGGCTTTCCGAACGGTGGCTCTGCGAACGGTAGCTCCGACTCTGTAGACGGCGGTCAAAGTGTGTGGACATTGGTTACTCGTTTGCTCGCGACGCTGGGCTGTTACCTGGGCTTTTGCCAACTGCTTGATATTTATGAACAATGGGCCGCCAGTCGAGCTCCGATAGACACATGAGGTTCAGGCGCGCACTCAACAAACGTCAATCAACGATCTACAAGCCCTCTTCCGCTTCATCTGTTTCAACTGGCACTGCCCCGACAACGGGCGGGCAGCAAGATCTTCCCCAAGCGCAGCCGGTGAGTTTAAATCTATCAGTGGAAAATTGTTAAGCAAATTCTCATGCAAGTGCATACAGCGAATAGTATGAATGTACAACCTACAGCTTAGGACTCATAGATATTAGAACAATTTCAATCACTTTGTATCATTTTGTATTTGGTTCACGAGTTTCCCAACCCATATTGTCAATATCCTCGAATATTTACAGATCACAACTTCGAGACACTAGAAAAGCAAGTGAGAGATAAATTTAGAACAGAAATAATAGACCTGTGTTGTAGTCGTTACTTGCCAATGGACAGCGGAGTCAAACACTGTTGGCCGCCAGTGCTCCCTGTTCCAACCCTGTTCATCGACGATCGTATGCTCGCTGTAGTTGATTCATGGACTTTTTTATGCATTCCTACTATACTCGATCCTTGAACAGCGAAAGATTCCGTGTATTTCGAATATCATCAAAGCACCAGGAATAAAAGGTTAGACAGGGCCGCCCGAAGACTGAAATTGGCGGCTTCAAAACTCACGACTACAAACTCAAGAGATGGATACGATTATTTGGGTTGGGATTAAGACAGATAAATGGCATTCGTAGTACACCTACTATGGGCGCTGTTAACGAGCGTCGTGTCCTTGTCGACCTTTACGGGGCAACCGCTCCTCTATCGTGTGTCTTCGTCCTCACCCTCTTTACGCCGATGCGGGGGTGGTTAGTCCACATTGGATGGATTCAACAGTAAACTCAAATGGATTTAACAGATTCCAAGTCGAAGGCCGTACCAAACTACACCACATGCCAGACCTTTAAAAATCATCCCCCATCTCCTTTTGATTTCCCCCAACTTTCGCTATGACCAGTGAAAACTTTCGTCTCCCGTCCCGCAGTCTTGTCGCCTTTTCTGGTCGAGAACCAGCTACCACCGTCTAACTCAGCTTTATCACCTTCATCTGGGCAATTCGAATGCCTTGCTGATCGAGAGTGAACGATCAACATCTCGCAAACTACACCGATGCTTATTTAAGATATCTGGGCTCCTGAGGTCATCATAACCAAGCTAAACCAAAGCGCCAAAGACTCGTTACTAAACCCAAAACTCGGGGTCGGGAGAAAGAAGCTTAAGAGTGGTAGAACTTCAAAACGTCGGCTACACCACTATTAACCGCGTTGGCAAGATCCTTTGCTTCTGGCTTATTTGCATCCTATACACAATGTCAACAGAATTCATCTTGGTTTTTACACAGCAGAACTTACGTTAACGGCATCAACTACAGCTTTGCCGAAGGCTGCAGAACCAGTTTGGATGGCGGTGAGATCGTCCGTCCCCATTTTAAGGGGGCTGACGATGGCCGAAAGAGGAGGGGGGATCACACTGCCTAGGGCAGTTTTCCTAGTCTTAAGAAGCGCAAAAGCACTCAAGACGACAGGCTTGAATTCGCGACCCCTGGAGATAATAGCGGTGCTGTCATCATTGGAAAATGGTTGAGGGGCAGCCTATATTGGACGAAAAGAGATGTTCAGTTCCTAGAAGAAGGAATCAACAGTGCTTGGTTCACCTGAACTTGATGTGCAGCGCGGCTGATCGTCGCCGCAAGGACCTGAAGCAGGTTATGCAATATCTTCCAACGGATAAGGCTCAGTAAGGACAAGATTCAATCCTCTTAAACACACCAAAGCGCTGTCGAAAGTTGCAGGACTTGTGGTACCGAAGGCTGTGCCAACCTTGATAAGGTTATTAACCTGGCTCGTAATTTGGCCAATGCTGTCTTGGATTATAGCGATGCTCTGAGTGGACCCGGACACTACAACGGAGAAAAGAATGAAGAGTATCGTGAGCCGCACATTCGGAAGGGAGTGGAAATGGATTACTCTGTTGGAAACCTTTGAGAATCACTGGTTGGTTTTCTGGGTAATTTATGCAAAGCCTTTATAGTACCAAGGTGGCATTCCCCTTCTTTTTCATTCAAGGAAGAACTGGTTGAAACCTAAATAGATTGATCAATTGGCTATGGCTAGTCGACACTAGAACCGCGAGAAGTTGATCTGTTACCTTTGCTCAGACAAGTCATAGGGTTTGAAGTCTCTATGGTTGTTCGTTCTACCTCCACTTTGTCAGTCATCGTAAGCGCGATCGTATGGTGTGGCGTGTGGACGTATCCAAAAATGTTGCCAGAGAGTTGTACATGCATGCGTTTGTTCGTCAGATGACTTATCAACTGATGTTATCTTTGGTATACCAGCTAGCACCGATCCCCAAGACTCACAATTATAATAGCATATGTCATGACATGTGAGCTCCTACGAAGTTCTTGTTATGGTGAGCGAACAGTAATCCGAGGCTACGCGTTCAACGGAACAAAATAACGGAAGGAAGGCTAGAATTTCAGAGTGATTGAAAACCTAATTCTGACCGGTGCCCGAATCAAATAAGCTCTCTCACCGAATGCGGCTACCTTAATCACCCTGCGCCCGGGAGAAAATTGACCGGCAGCTTGCGTCGTACTTAAAACAATAGGTGGTTCTTGCGGAGGCGGAAAGAACCTCGTCGATCCGTAGGGCCAGGATAACACCATCATTAACATTGATGCTCTCGAGTTTTTGTCAATTCCATATATATTCAACTTTGTGGAGTGAACATGGAACGTCATTAAGAAAAGGAAAGGGACATCAGCGCTAACCCTTAGAGCTATCTGGCAATCGATATAGATTTAGCCAAGGTTGCGAGACATCGATTAGTGTAAAAAAAGCGCACCTTTGTATGAATTTGAATCCCGAGTCCGCCACTTCCACATGGTTTAACTAGTTATCGAAGTTGATGTCCTGACATCTCAGATCTCAGAGCTATAATCGTATGGCAAGTGCTGTTGGAACATACTTAGCAACATAGCTTGGCAGATAGAATGATGTCGCCGAAAAGGGCAACCTCTCCCATGCCTCTCTAACACAGGTTTCTGTAAGAAACACTGGTGGCCCCCAAGCGCTCAGGATATCGACTTCCTTCACTGCGCTACATCGATCCCTCGTCTTCACACCTCCTACGAGTCGTTCTCGTGTCCTCTATCTATCTCCAACTCTAACTCCAAGGCATGGCCCCGTGGCGCCTTCTCCATCTGGAGAGCCCAGTTCAGTAGACGCCATGATCTTGAATTGCTGGCTTGGTGGGATAAATTTGTCCTCTAAACCGTGGGGGTGGCCGCCGTGTAGGACACCGACGCGCTTCATTGCAAGTAACTATATTTCGTCCAGTCATTAATTTATAGATGATTTAATAAATAAGAGAGGACACGTACATTGTGTGCGGCATTCGAGTGGCTGTAAACACCTCCGAAGAAGGCAGTGGTTGCGTCCTTGCCAATCATCTTAGTGAGCAGACGGGGTCCACCGGGGTGCTCGTCGATGAAGTTCGTCACGTCGTGAATGAAGCCAGCGATCAACACCAACGGACGTTTATGGGCCTGTTCCTGGACTACATGATGACTCAGTATAACAATGTGAGCTAAAAGAGAATATACGGTACATACAAAGGTCCCAAGAAATGATAGGAAGGTCATTGCTATCGTTCGGCCAGCTAAGGTTCTCCTGCGTTTCACGAAGCTTCTTGAGTTGCATCGTGAGCTGGCCCTTGCGAACCTCGTTGTCAGGAAAGACCTTTATGACGCGACTTTAAGAAGGGTTGATAGAAATGAAATTCAAATTCACCTTAAGATGGCTGGCAAGGCCGAGGTGCTGAAACGTCCAGATAAGCCATTTTGTGGGATCATACTGATACCACTTGATGGCATTCCGGTAGTCCATAGGGAACTGATGGTGGAAATTGTGGTATCCCTCGCCCATGGTGATCAGAGCCGTTACGAAATGGTCTCGCGGGGTATGCTTGTCATCGAAGGGCGTGTCTCCAAGCCAGTGCGCAAGTGAGTTGACACAAAAAGTTGACTATGAACGAGTTTCATTTTGGCAACATGTCACCTTTGAAAAAACAAAAAAAAAAAACTATACTCACGTGATGAACGCAGCACAATCTCACCATACCGGCATACACGTATCCACCACGCGCGTCGTTCCACAGGAGCCATGGGATGGCGATGGGCAGAACGAAGGCCATGAGGAACATGAGTGTGAGGTAGTGATGGTGTTGCCACTTGATGACCTCGTTCTCGCGAAGGTCGCTGATGTCCACCACACCAAGCTTTCGGCGGGGCTTGACTATTATCCAACCTATATGACTGTACATAAGGCCACTGTGGGCGTTATAAGGGTCGAGATCGGTGTCAGTATAGCGGTGGTGTGCACGGTGCATTTGCGACCACCGTGTGATAGAGCCCTGGACGGCACCGGCGCCAAGTATAGCCAAGGCGTACTGGAGTGGCTTTGACGCGTTGTACGAACGATGCGACCAAAGACGATGGTACCCCGCTGTAATACCTACATTCCATTGCGTGTTAGCCCGCCTTCCCTTTGTGCGGATGAAAAAAAAAACGTGCCAAAGCCTGTGAGGTGACCATAAAAGAAACCAAAGCAGAACGTCTCCCAGCGCAGCTTGGTATAGAATGCACCGATGAGGGCAATTATGGGGGTAAGGGTGAAGATGGCGAAGTTGAGCCAGTTAATCTCGTTGTACCAGTTGGACCACTGGAAGGGCGGGAGGGCCTTTTGGGTCTTAAGGATGTGGGTAACGTAGTTGCCGGGGATGTCGATGTCGCTGGTGACAGTCTGAGTGCCGCCGTCAAGCTTGCAACCATTCATGGGCTTGTCTGTGCTTGCTGGCGAGGTCTTGCGTGGGTAGACGGAAGACATAGTGTCGTCTTCGGGTTGAAGATGAGGTGGCTACGAAATTAGGTGTAGGCTGGATGTGAGGTGGAAGTGATGTAGGTAGTATGCCATGTATCCGTTTTCAAACGACAGACTTGGGAAAAGGCTAGAAAAGGCGACGAGATACATTTTCCGAGTAACAGCTCTATTTTCCAGAAGTTCTTCGAGGTTGAAGATGCTAGCACAACAGCGGCGGCATTAACGAAAATGAAGAATGACCCTAAATAGCCAGTTAATCATGCGAATAGTACTAGTAGCCAGTGGGCGGCCGAATAACCCATGAATAATAACCAGCCTGCAGTTGATACGCTAAGTGACTTCAGGTAATTGAGCTATCGAGTTGCTACGAATAGCAAAGAGCCAGTAGGAGGCCGAGAGCAACTCGTTTGACGCGCTGGATGACTCGATGAGCGAGATGGGAGCTTGAAGGTATACGAATATCTAGACGTGCAGGTGGAAGGCCAAGGATGATGTTGGGAACTGTTAGGCCTGGGAATGCCCCATCAAGGTTATCGTTTCGGTCAACCAGCGTCCACAGTCAGGACCTCCTGGCCAGTACTCGTATGATGTCTGTTCGCACTGCATCGTCTCCCCACCTCAAGGGTAACCCCGGTTCATCACGGCGTGAGGACAACAAACCTCGCGACCTAAAGCCGCCTTTTATAAATCACGATTCACGACTTTCAAGATCACCAAACTCTCGATACCGACGGGGTTCACCACACCGCGCCAATTTCCAAATCTTCACGCCCAAACCCGTCTTCACCTTACCCGGCTCTCCACGTTCACGTTATCAAGCACAAATACCAATTCAAGATCAATATGAACACGTCCACCAATCAGCCCGCATCAATCAGCGACCTTCCAAACCGCGTTAGTGGTGATGAGGATGCTGGCGTTAGCATTTGGGGAAATGCCCATGTCTGGCTGGAGCCGTACAGTATACCAGGTATACCCGGGCCACTTTTTGTGACATACCGTGCACCAGCAGTGCCATTAACTTGATCGGTGTGCTGTAGGCTACATACTATGAAGATAGTGGGCAACAAAGCCCTGGATGGACTCTCCTATGTCAGAGCCGGGACGAGGCATTTAGTGAGACTGGCGTCGTTGCCGAAGGTACGATGGCATATCCCTTAATTTCATGTATTTTGATTTACCAAGGTGACTTAGAGCTTGATAGAGAGCGATCCCAAGGCACTTTACATCCATATGTATGATATGTATGAAAAGCTTTTCGTTGATGCCACTTCAATCGATAACTCATATGGCGGACAGTCGTATGGGACATTTCCACCAGCATTTCAGGATGCCGTGTTCACATGTACATGCCACATTCTGCCCCCCCTCCCTGAAAATCACGCCTATAATAGATGACAAGTTAGAGGATCGATGTACGAGGTTAAGCTAACGGCCTTTGAGAGTTCAAAACCCGCGACTCGGACTCGCCCCGGGTCCGAACAAAGGCGACAGCCTTGACTATCCGTAGCCCATTTGTGCATTGTCGAATCCATCAGCCTATCTTAACCCTATCCAGGTCCTTTATCCTACGCTCAGTGTTCGCCACATCTGGGTCAACTTTCACCCAAATGAAAAAGGGGAAACTCCACCTTAGTACTATAAAGGTTTCTACGAATTATTCAAATAACTCCCAAAGATTTTAAACCGGGTACTCCAGTTCTACGCCCTTTTGAACATGCGGTTCACGACGCTCTTCATCCTTGCCTCTACCATCGTCTCCGGGCTTACTCAGAGTACCGAGATTATCCAAGAAAGCCTTAGCGAAATCGCGAATCAAATAAATCACTTTATGGATGTTGCCACGCCTCTCGGTACCACTGGCACTGCAACTTTCATTGATTTTTTGGTATGCATTAAACCTGTGAAGATCGAATCTCGTCTTTGCTGAGCTTCACTTCGAAGAACCTCCACAGTTTGTTTCAAGTCCTTACGGCGACCATCGACCGCGCTGCACACGAAGCTCAGGTGAGCCAAATTCTACCAAATTCTTACGGGAGCTGAGCATTTCTTTTTGCCCAATATAAGAATACCCCCCAACCGCTCTCCGACGTTGATAGCAATGCTATTATTACCTCCACCCGCCGTCTCGAGCCTATCATCATGGAAGGTCTTGCACTTATCAAGGCCAAGAAATTCGCAACTGGGTTACTTCCTTCTCCCGTCGCGATCATTGTTAACCCTCTCAAAACTATGACGAACAATATCGTTAATCTCAGAAGCAGTACCACAACCCTCACCAATGCTTTAGTTGATGTTGTTCAAGTGTGTTTATACTGTACAAAAAGCTGAGCTATGCTGAAATTCTACTCAGGATTCAAGTAAACCAGAGGGGAGGGAATTTTCTGACAGGGTTGCGATGGCTATCACTAGCACTGTGCGGTTTTACCAAGTCCAAGTTTGAGCCTTTTCCTCTGGTTTCCGAGTTTTGTGTTCCATGTGAGCCCTGAGTTTTTTATTCTAACTTGGTTGTGGCGTCCCGCTCTCTTGATACGCGGTAAATTTGTCTGATTTTATGTAAAGTTGAATGTGAATATATCAAATACATTGCAAGCGATAGTGGCGGCACCAAGCGACACTGGACCGTCCTCTCACACATGTGATAAGATTAGATCTGTTCAGCTGTCATATCTCGTTTTTCATTCTGAATCAACAGTTGCAGCAACCTGTAGTTCGACAATAGCACGGGCCCACGGATGGCACATATTCGCAGTCATTTTACAGTTTACCACTGCCTGCATCCATATGCTAGTTACCCGATAAAGTTCCAACTATTGGACTATTCAAGATGAAAAGACTTGGAACCTGGTCGTGCCGTGCCCCGTATCGGCCCATATGCTTCCACCTCTAACAAACGTAACTAAGATGCTTATTCCATCTAAGAGAGGACTGACACATGCAATAGAATTTAGCCAAGATGACTCGTAGACCATGGTTTGCTTGCTGCCAAAATTGGGGCTACCAATGCCGCCGCCGACATCCAGTGTTGGTTTTTTTGCGCTAATGAGCCTGAGGATCACCAAGACAAAAACTACGCTTAGTCTCAATATCTGCGTGAGGAGACGCACGGGGACTGGTCATCCCAGCATGGGCATGACTTTGGCGGAATGATTGAAAATACATGAGATGCCACTAGCACCGATGCGGCGAGTGCTGGTCACTAAGTCCCAGCAGACCTAGAATATCGTGTTCGAAAATTCTTCTGAAGCGATTGCTTACAACGGCTAGGATCATCTACAATTTGGCAAGTCATTCTCCTACTATTCTATCGTTCCTTCTTATAATAGTATTCTGCTTGACCAGATTCAGCAGCGCTAATACGGTTTGCAGTAGCTTTGTTTAGCTCTCTATACGAGTGGTCTATTAAGTACTGGACGGCAGGTACTGTTACATTCCCTGCTGAAGCGAGGAATCAAAAGAAAGGAGGACTAATTCTCTGAAAAAGAAACTAGGACATTCAGACTCAAGGCTAAGTATATCGCGTCCATTTTTGAAGATTAAGCCTCGCACGGAAATCATTACTGATGGAGCCGAACTGGTGGCAGCTTCTAGGACAGGCACGAAAGCTCGTTATAGGTGTCGATGAAGCCGAGGGTGATGTGCATGGCACGATGGTCAAGCCAAATAGTGACTAGGGTGTAAGGTATGCAAAATGCAAATGAAGCTGCATATTCTACTTAACTGGCTTAACCTAGTCAGGCTACTTTTCACCATGTCCCCGAACACGCCCTATTAATCGCGTCAAAACCTTCTTCGACACGGAATTCCCCTTTAACTGCCCATAACTTGGAACTCAAGCCAGACGCTGACATTGGGCGTATTTTACCCCAGCAAATCGACCCTGATATATCAACCATTCTCAACTTATTTCTACCTGCAGCACCTTCAACTTCATATAATACTTTATGTTTCACTACATTCTCATAGGTATCGGAGGTATGTCACTCATATATTTTTTATCTACCTTGACGTACGTTGTTCGCCACTCAAGCTGACACCCCACAGCTGTGCTGGGCTACTTTATCGTTCATCGTTTATGGATATGGCCATACTTCCTCTCCCCTCTTCGATCCATTCCGGGGCCGCCCTTAGGCCATTTACTCTTCGGCCAACTTCCCATAGTCGTCGGCAGTGAATGCGGCACTCCACTGCGAGAATGGGTCAAACAATATGGCCCCGTTATTCGGATGGTTGGGCCTTTCGGAATTGAACACCTTATGTTCATGAAACCCGAAGCCCTGCACCAAATACTGGTGAAGCAGTGGACATCCTTTCCCAAGGTATGTATGCTCTAACCCAACGTTCCCCTGCATATTGTGACTCGGTATTTCGGAAGCCTTCGTTTTTAAGGCATATGCTAGAACTCATCGCAGGCTACGGTCTTTTGTCAGTAACAGGAGACGAACACAGGCAGATTCGCAAAGCTATCAACGCTGCATTTTCTATTCCCAACCTCATGGCCCGTCGGTACGCTTCGTTTTGTGGTAGGTACAATCCTCACTGTGTCAATAGAAACCGACATGTATTACGAATCTATTAACGGGTGCGCCTTTACCTCCGCTTCTTCGAAACACTTGTGAACTTTATTTGCAGGCTCTTGAAGTTAATGGTAACTGAAATCGACAATGAAGCTAGTCCAGCAGCAGGCAAGGTTTTTCGGACACATGATTGGAGTGCGTTTTCTCCTTATGACTCACCATGTACGTTCCCTCAGCGCTCCCCCCAGCGAGCAAGGCGGCTCTTGACATCCTCTGCGAGGCGGCTTTTGGATATAAAGCGGATTCCTTGCATGACCCTCATAATGAACTGGCGGAAGCGTATGAGCAATTACTCAGTGTTCAAACAGGTTGGGTTTGACATGAATGGGAGCCCAAGTCTAAGTAATCTTATCTTCGGAACAAGGTCCAAATCTCGCAAAATTTGCAATCATAATATCAATTCCCGGTGTACGTCGGCTCGTTGGGTCCGATTGGGCCTATAAACATCGCCATTGGTTCACAAAAGTCAAATCTTTGGGTCAGTCACTGGCTTTTGATAGAAATTAAGTACACATACTGAAAATTCAATTCAGCCGACGGGAGCCCTCTTGTTGATTCTATGTATCGTATCAGACGTATTATTTCCTCCATGCTCCATGAGAAGATGCAGGATATCACTATTCCGTTATCGTCTGACACGCATGCTAGGCGAAATATTATGAGTTTACTGGTTCGAGCTAGGAGAGCAGATATAGCTCAAGATGGCAGTGTGTACTCTATAAGCCATTGGGCCATGGTGGAGCAAGTGGTACGCACTCAGTTTCCAAATGTTTCCTGCTCTCAGCCCTCCTCTTATTTTAGTTAACATTTCTCTCGCCTGGGCATGAAACAGTTGCCACTGGCCTCTCATGGGTAATTTTACTGTACCCTGAAGTGCCAATGATGCCTAACCTTCGCGATAGACACTATGGCTGCTAGCAAACAACAAAGAAAGCCAAGATCGACTTCGGGAAGAAGTTGGTCCAAATTTTTCCCAGAATTCGCGACCAGATTATCGAAGTCTCAAGGACCTTCAGTGGCTCGACTGCGTCATGCAAGCATTTTCTTTCTTTCAAGCTGGGTCCTACTATTAACACATTTTTTGTAGTATGGAAGGTCTACGGGTGCTGCCGCCTGTACCCTTGACATACCGCACGGCGTCCGAAGCAGTGTTTGTTGAAGGAGTTCTTGTGCCGCGAGGCACTGTGCTCACAATTCCTGTGAGTACGACTATATCGATGACACTATTACTTATTTTTTTTGGTAAGATACAAACCGTCAATACCTGGAAGGTGATCTGGGGTGAAGACGCTGAAGAGTAAGTATTGTTCTAATTTTAGAAAAACGCTTACTTACTTCCTAGTAAGATTCAATCCAAACCGTTGGCTGAATCTACCCAAGGATTACGATCCGGTATTTTCTATGCTCTCATTTGTCACTGGTACCTACGCATGCATCGGTAAAACAATGGCTATCATGGTTATGAAAACGGTTCTTGCGTGAGTCTCACCGTAGCCGTGAATCCCTGTCGTTAGCTGATGTTTACTACTGTGAAACATTGCTCATGTAGCGCACTCATCACGAATTTCTCATTTGAACCTGCATATGCTGGTCAAAGAATCAAACCGGTTATCGGGATCACAATGAGTAAGTTTGAAAATACTCTTCATGAATGACATTGACCACGGTTTGGTCTTAGCACCAACAGATGGGATGCCACTCCGTATTAGACGGGTTACCAAGTAGTATGTCCCTCTATGTCACCGATTTCATCAAGATTTCGTTTGTTATCATCCATGTTAATTATTGTTTTGATTGCGTCCCTACTACTTACACAACACTAGCAACTATCCGTGCCACGCGTGCTTCCTCAGCAACCCTGCTGGCTGGACGACTGTTATTAGTCCACTTGGGCAGACACCCATCCGACACCCGTCGCCAACCAAAGGTCGGCTCCTCATAGTTCCTATATTCATAAGAGCTGCATGACACCAAACTCGTACACTCCGTTTTTTTCTCATGCTGCTACAGGTTTACATATGATGCGACCATGAATACAAAGCGTGCTCGTTTCGAGCTCTTGTTCCACGCAACGTCCCCTCCATCCCAATATGGGAACGCACAGGGAGTTCTTGAAACCTTTTAGGTCCCAGTAGGATCTCCTAGTTCTCACACACACCGAACCTAACGGCACATGTATCAGTGTCGGATCGAAATTATCTAATAACCTATTGAAGTCAAGCAGCGAGTCCATCAAATCAAAATCTGAATCATCCTGAATCCACTGGGTGCAGAATTAGTTAATTTGCCCGAAATTATGCAAAAGAAAACAAAGACCTACTCTTTTGTCTTTGATATTTCTTTCGTCTTCTCAATCTTTTGTATAATTTTTACATCCCTTTTAGATATTTCATTGGGAAAGAACAAATTCTGCACCCAGTGATCATCCCGAATCGTCCGCTTTGACATGTCACTAATAATTGATCCAGATCCGGATCCGTGTCCGATCTGGTTGCTTGGTTTCCTTGAAGGAGCTTCCTCGCCAATCCTGGCAGATTTCTGCCATGCCAGGAGGGAAAAGCTCAAAGGTGCGTAAAGTGCTTCTTGCACCTCTTATGCATACACTGGTGTTACTCTACCATCTTGTATGCTGAAAATCCATGGTATTCAACAATGTGGATTCTGTCTCTTTATTTGGCTGTACCTTGACGGAGATTGGCACGCTCAACCACACTAGCCAGCCTCACGAAACAGGTAAGTCTGATTATATAAAACTCTACCTTGTGGTAAAACTCACAGAATCGTAGGCCTCTACGCCCTGGAAAAGGTTATTGCTCTTGGCGCGGCCTATGACTCTAAAGAACGTGACCCACCCTCACGATGCCATCCAGGAACTCGGATTGAGCTTCTGCAAGACATAACACAGTGGTTCTACTCTGGGAGCCTGGGAAAAGTATTGTGGTTGCACGGTCCAGCAGGTTCTGGAAAGTCGGCTATCGGTCAGACAGTCTGCGAGAGATTTTCTGAATGTGGCGATCTTGCGGCTAGCTTTTTCTTCTCTGGAGGGCATCCTAGTCGCAACACGGACACTCGTCTCATAACGACAATTGCTTTCCATCTCGCACTATCCATTCCCACATTTCGAACCATCCTAACCACTCTTATAGACCGCGATCCTCTTGTCATCCATCGCGCGGCACGTATCCAAATCGACAAATTGATCGTCGAACCGTTTAATCTGGTGGCTTCCGTTGGCATTGACTCTACCGATAAAAAACCAAAGCTACCTACGCTCGTTGTGATAGAGGGATTGGATGAATGTGCAGGGGACGAAGCACAGTCACTCGTCCTAGAACTCATTCTTTCATTGGTTCAACATCCCGCCGTTCCTCTCCGCTTCTTAATCTCCAGCCGACCTGAGCCTCAGATCCGGTCTGCTTTTGAGGACGGAAGGTTCAAAGGCATTTGACCTGCATCTCGTTATACGAGGACCATCGCTCATATGAAGATGTTCTTACCTACCTTCATATCGAATTCGCACGAATTAGAAGATCTGCAAAACACAGAATCACTATGTCTGAGGAGGATGAATTTTGGCCTGGTGTGTGGACTACTCACGTGGTTGCACGCAAGGCGGACGGGTACTTCATCTTTGCGTCGACTCTCATTAAGTTTGTTGATGTAAAGTTCGGTTCGCCTGCCAAACGTTTGATGGCCATATTGGCTGCAGATTTCTCTGGATCTGGGCCTTTTGCAGCACTTGATGAATTGTACACACAAATATTGTCAATCAACCCTAACATTGACCTATTGAAGCGTATCCTTGGCCATATCCTTGCGGTCACCAATTGTGAGATATATATACAGTTATCAATTGACGTACGAGCCGCCATCCTTGGAGTTGATATTATGGACCTTATGCTTAATCTTGAGGGACTCCACTCCATCCTCAGAGTAAACAATGACAATGTTGCTGCCGTCCACCAATCACTTCTGGCCTTCCTTTCCGACGAACATCGCTCTGGACACTTCCATATTGATCATATTGTGGCCCGCGAGCACCTCTTTAGGAACACTCTTACTATGCTGAAGAATTTTCAAGCTGATAAAACGTCTTTAGAGTATGTCCGATATCTTACACTGCAACTTCACCCACTGAACTTTGTAAACCAGACGGTTTTCCAGTAATGTGGCCGGACTTCAAGCTCTGATTGAACTCTGTCTTACTTTTTTACATCCTGATCGCTATTCAGATTCAGTTTCCCGTTTCTTCTTCGATATGGGAGCGGAACCATATATAAATCTCATCAAAGTATATGCTCATTCCTCGGTCAGCATAGAGGTCAGGCTCCAGTTTGTGTGTCGCTGGTACGACGTCCTGGAGCAGTTGATTGTGAGTTTATTGCTATTATACGATACTCACCAAATACTGAAACGCACGTAGGATGTTGATCCGGGATTGACAGAACTGCTCGGGAACATCTGTGACATCGCTATTCAACACTTCGTTCCCACTGTAACTAGGCGTGATGCACTCATCGTCCAAAGCTGCTGTACAATCAATGCTTCCGATAACGGGGCCATGAAGTTCCTTGGTTTCAAGGAGGAAGATTTAGAGCCACATCTTCTACAAGGGATGCGATTTATATGTGCATGCCGCGGACGAGGGTGCTTTGTTTTACATCCACTGTTATCTTCCACCTGGGATCTGAAGCGACATCTTGATCTTCATATTTCCGACTCAGATTTTCACAGTTTCATGGCTCAGCGGTGTCTTTTGTTTATGAACCGACAATCTTTTCGCCATCCTGGTCGGCATATAGATCACGCAGAACTTCCCTCAGTTTACCATCTATTTAGCGCCGACAGATACGCTAGGACTCATTGGGCAGACCATTTAGTGCAACTCACAGCCATTGATGCACCGTTACATGAACTTCTTCGTAACACCTCAAAGTACCATCTCCTTAATGTGGAGTTCTTCTCCCATGTCGTGGAACGTTGGGTACTCAACTTCCCCTCTAACCGCAGCGGTCAGTATTAATCGTCCCTTCTACTAGCCACCATGGAAATTTGACCCCTTCTACGATGCGGCCGAATTCCTTGGACTTCCTACATGGCAAGGCGTGGGTTCTGATCATATTCGCTCCGTGCACGACCGTCAGCAAGCCATTCAATTGCAAGACCATATAAAAGTCCAATCAGTTGTAAGGTGGCTTGAGGTACAACCAAATTAAGAATAATAAATTCTTAATCAAGCTCAAATGATGATATTAGACTCTCGAGAACTCACCTACCGACTTGTTGGCGATTTGGCGGACGTATCTTGAAGAGCTGTCTGGAGAAAACGACATTTTGCGTCTCAACTTGAAGATCTGGCCCTATGACGAGTTGCCAGAACTCTTTGCTCACTCTCTTTGTTTCCGCAAAGTCAGTCCCAGTCATAGTGAAGCGATGGGATGGATCAACGGCTATATCGCCTGTCGTTGTATTGAAGTGATGACTTCAATTGAGCCCCACGACTTCCCAAAGTGCGTTTTATCAATTAAAACTCAGATTTTTTTAAACTTTCTACAAAAAATAGCCCTGATAACGCCGACTTCAGTGCCTACTGCTATGCCCGGAAAAACTGGGCGAAGCATGTATCCCAAGCCAACCCCCTCGATCGGCGTTTGAACCACCTTCTCTATCATGCCGACAGGCGTTACTTGTTTGACACGGAGTACTTCTCAAACACAGGGCATCCTTTCGCCCCAGAATTAATACATATTAAGGATTCTCCACAGCCTCCACCTGATGCTACTGATCTCGAACCAACTAAGTGTGCTTTCAGTGTTCGTTTGCCACATGATCACAAAAGAGCTAAGGCTGTCGTCTCATGGATAAAGTTGAAACACAAGGTACCAACTTATCCCTTGTCTTCAGCACCGCTGATCGAATAATTGACATATTGTTAGGTCAACTATGGGAGCGGTAAAGCGCTGTTACAAAAGTGGCAAACACATTTGAAGGACCTTTCTGCTGGAGTCGCTGAAGTCGACGAAGTCCTCGATAAAATGACGGCTGTCATTAATGAGCAGTATACATAGGAGGTGCATCCATCACTGCGAGATGAGTTTCTGAAGTCTGTAATCAGATCCCACTGTCCTGATGTAACACATCCGCCCCGACCGATCGCGCACATCCACTTCGAGCTAAAGCTGGACGGGAAATAATTGCATTCGTGAAACTGGGAGGATTACGCTCAGATTGGGCACCTTTACCTCGAGCTGGGGCTGGATAGGGGATAAGTGCGTTTGTCAAGTTGGCGTTGGGAGAGTTGCGCTCGGATTGAGCATCTTTTACTTCGAGCTCGGGTTGGATGGGTGATAAAGGTCCCCGTCGAACTGGTATTAGGAGGAGGCTGTATGAAAGTGAAGGGTGTCATTTCACTCTCTGAAGCATGACCAAACCCTGGGTGGACGGGCTTGGATGTTACATGATGTCGGCGAACTGACCACCAAAGCAACGCGAAGAGGAGTGAGATGAAAGCCAATCCACCAATGACCCCGCCAACGATAGCCCCACTGGGTGATTTTTACTACCAGAGGGGGGAGGGTGGACGATGACGATGAGGTTGACAAAGAGGCGTTGGTTATAAAGAGGTGATCCAGTGTAAGAGGCGTGGATGGTCCATTCCCGCTGTTATACTTGACGACGAGAGAATGAGGGCTAGGTATCAGATGCGGTGTTATGAAAAAGATTTGATCAGAGGCGGCGGTGGCATTAGGTGCTAGGCCAGTGAGTGGGAAAACCATGGTGCACCAGAGTCAATAGTGTAAGAGCCAGAGGCAGCGGCTCGAGGTAAATCGGATGGGATAAAACCGATCTAGGACAGACTTGTGCCTGGACAGAGAGACTATCAGAACTTTGCATCATGATCTACTGCATATAAGCAGTTACGAACCTACGAAGTTAAACTTCACCTGAGATTCTACAGTGCTTGTTCTCATCCCATCAGTTGCATTCCAGTCTGAATCATGCAGTGAACCCAGGTCGTTTTTATCGACTCTGACTACCGCTTTGTCTAGAGAGATACTCGCTGATGGTACGTAAGCCAGGGAATCCACCCAAAATGTGTTCCCGGCAGTGGCGACATTCACTGTAATATTGTGGGGGCCATCTTTCGGAGTCTTCACGCATAACACCCAGTTATTCAGTGGAAAGGAGAGGGATTTTGTGGCTCCTACATTGATACCGTCAACAAAGCGTTCCCAGGTTGGATCATTCCTTGTGTCGTCATTGATTTTCATGAGGTTTGATGTGCCGAGGACAGCGATGGAACTTCCTAGACATGTATATAGTGAACCATATCATCATGTAAAACAGAGGGGGCCTGGAACGAACCATGAAAGAAAAAGGAAAACCTGTCGTTGTTCGTGCCATTAGAAGTTTTCTGATAAGTTGGTCCCCAATCGCCAAGGTTATCCAAATCACCCTGGTCCTGGAACCAACCTGGGTCAGAGTATTGATGTTACATAAAGAGGGTGAAAGCATGAAGGATGGATATGTTACATGTAAGCGCTAGCCTGCTGCGGGTTTAATTTAGAAAACACAGAAAGCCCACAAGGCTCCACAAACTACCGCTTACCAATCCGCAGACTTCCGTCTCCTCCTGCCCTGTTGCACACATAACCTCGTCGTTGCTGGCTACAGCAGACTCTGTAAGTATTACCAGTCAGAGGAAGACATCCAACATCCACGGGGTTTCTACAAACTCGGCATCAGGACATTCCTTGGCAACTCTCAGAAAGCCAAATGATGGGAACAAATGTTTTGCAACTCTTTCTTGGCGTCATTCTCTGTCAAGCGCTCGGTATAAATGGAGTAACAATCTATTATCAACAGGGGCAAGCACCTCTGAGTGCGACGGCAACAGCGAGTGGCGCTGTAGGAAACTACACTGGTCTCGCTGCATATAGCCCAACGACTCTGACACCTCCAGCAGTCCCCAGCCCGTTCAATCCAACATTTGGTATTCAGCTACAGAATGGCGGGACTGAAGGGGTATCGATACCGCAGGAGGGCTCGTTCTTAGGGTTCTCTATTGAGATGTCAGTGGCGAATCAAGTTTGTGAGTTTTTTTTTCTATAAACACCCCTTTTCTTTCATACCAACTCACTTGGTTGCTTAGTGGGCAGGAATTCGTTAGTAGCTTCAGAGCCAATAAGGAATCGAAACTGAAATTCCTAGGATAGTTCGGTGATATCGGTCCCATTCCTCAACTTAATGGCAAATATCCAGCAACGAGCGGGTCGTGTCTACATCCGCGTTGGTGGAAATACCCAAGAGACTGCGGTACTCGTAGCAAGTACACCAGACGGAAGAATCTTGGAAAAGGATATCAATGGAGCATCCAATCCGGTACGTGGGATAAATGAGACAACACAATTGTCGGTGTATCTGATGAGGAATTGGATAGACACAAACGCCTCCTCTGGATTTTACCCCGGATTTGCTGGTCATGATGCGCAAGATATCCTCTTTCGTGAATGTTCGCTGGTTCCTCGGTCAGTAACACCATACTTGACGCGTGACCGTTGCAACTTACATCTCACAGGCATACCGTTCAACGATACTTCTAACTTCCGCCTTGCAATTGCAGAGCAAGGGCAGCAGATTCTCGGAGACTATCTCGTAGGCTTGCAAGCTGGTAACGAACCCGATCTTTATGCTCGCCACGGACATCGGCCATCGGTACACTTTCTCCCGGTTTCAGAAATGCAACTTTGCTGATATCAATACAAACTAGACATATGGACCATATGACTATCTCGGAGAAGTCGGTAACCTCGTTACAGCTATGTCCAATGACGCCAATGTCATCAATCGCAACCTCCTTATCGCGCCGAATATCGCAACTGGGGATTGGCATCCCGAAGATGTATGGAATACGGGATTTGTGGACCAGTTTAGTGCCAATCTTGCGTATCTCGCTGTCGAAAAGTCGGTTCTCCTTGCCCACATTGCAACCTATTGATTTTCTCACCTACTAAACCAGCTATCCGGCGGACAACTGTTTTGCCCAATTCGGTGTCGGAACTCCCGTCGACCCACAAGAGGTGTTCCCGAACTTCCTCAACCATAACTCAGGGAAGAACATCATAAACAAGTATCTTAATTCCACCGCATATGCTCAGACCAAAGGCAAGAAGCTCCTCATGTTCGAGACAAACACCGCCTCGTGTGGTGGGTTCGGTGGAATCAGTGATGTCTTTGGTGCTGCTCTCTGGGGTCTCGACTATTCGTTGCAGATGGCGTATTCGAACTTTTCCGGCGCTTTGATGCATGTTGGAGGGCAGAACGTTTTCTATAATGTCCGTTTTTTCCCCTCTACCTGTCTAGCGAGAATGACGTCGTTGACTTTTATCCAGCCATTCACCTCGCCACCAACGAACCAATCGACATACCACCAGTGGTCCGTCGGGCCAATATACTATTCCGCCTTGGTGTTAGCGGAAACTCTCGGCGCGTCGAATGGTAGCCAGGTTCTGGATCTCAACGCCAACAGCGGCGACGTCCATACCCCAGCGTACGCGATATACGAAAATGGGAATCCTGTTAGGGTGGCGCTCTTCAACTTTTTATCAGATCCATCAGGTGCTAGCGATCTTGTGGTGTCGATTGCTGTTGGTGGATCAGCAGTTGGCCAGGCAAATGCTACGCCTGCACAAGTTAAGGTCAAGTAAGTCTTTAAAAATCCATGATTTGGGATAGGGTTATGCTCACCTAGGGACGAAGGTACCTCCTCGCGTCGTCTGTTTCGCAGAAGGGCAATTATACTTGGGCTGGGCAGGTGCTTTTCCTACGCCTCCTCATTTCCGTAGGAGTTTCTGACGACGTTTGTCACAACAGACTTTCGGCTCGTTTTTCGAATCAGACGGCCGCCCCATGGGCACAGAAAACATCACCACCATGCCATGCGACCAGACGAACAACGTCTGCCTAATAAAAGTCCCCGCCCCGTCCTACGTTCTCGTCTTCCTCACAGATGCTGCTTTTACCGAGACCAGTGGCGCACAGCCCATGACTTTCCCAACCACGGCGCAGACGCGGCTCAGAAATACTGTCACTATCGATCCGGCGGTGCTGGCGACGTCTAATGGGCATTCGGGGATGGGCAAGGGGAGGTTGGGGAGTACGAGTGCAGGAAGTAATGCGGCGGAGAGGAGTGTGAAGTTGTCACTGCCTGTGGTCGCGACAGTGACAGCAATATTTTGTGGGGCAGTCATGATTGGAAGGCTGATTGTGCGATGAGTGGACCTTGAGAGAGAGAATTCGTGGACTCGGATATGGACCTTGATGTAACTTGTTATTCGTCGGACTTTGGGACCCGGGATTCAAGCTTTGACTCCTGCGTTGACTCCCCTGCGTTTCTGTATGGTATTTGGTAATTGGACCTTTTGTGTAGATTATAATCAATTGTTGGTGCGTTCGATATCACGGGATATGGGCGGACCTCGTGGTAATGGGATGTTTACGAGTGCTGCAGGCTGCCATTCGGTGACATCGTCTATATATAACGAGCTCGATACCTCGCAATCGAACAACCTCCTTTTAAACCGCCATCCACATCTTCTACCTCAGTCTGAAACCATCAAAAATAAACTGAGGGCCGGCGAGGGTCGGGATTCCAGCTGGAAAGTCCGAGAGAGTCCGGGTCCAGCTCGTGATACCACCCAACTTCATCCGGGTTGAACATATTGGGGACACCAGGGACAGTTTACGAGATTTCTGTCAGGCTCCTGCAAGTCGCAAACGGTTTCACGCATAGTTTTAAAGTTCAAGGATAACGTACAAGATGGTCAAACCACAACATGTCAAGTAGTAACCAGGCTCTACCAGGCTGCGGGCCCTCGTCGTCGAGGTACGAACTGTATCATTATGCCCGGTTCCTGTGATATGATTGCATTGTTGATATTGACCTGGTTCATCTCATGTTCACCTGCTGGTCAACTGCTGGCTTCAGATTGCGTCAAACTTTTAATTGGTTATGATCTAAAAATATTCTCGCGGTGCGATCTCCACGTGTGACGTTGATACGGAGGACATAACGCATAAATGGTATCTCAACTACCCACGAGTGTGTGTATTCGTGGCTCCTGTCAGGCTGCTACTTTTAGAACGTCGAGGTGCAAAAGAGTACAGGTCCCAGGATAGGTGCGTTTCTATTGAATTCTTGGGAGTGCTAGGCTATAAATTATTCATCATATTTTTAGAAACTGCCAGTTATCGCTGCCAAATCGCCACGGCATGGGCGGCCGTTGTTCGTTGTATGGTGGATAAATGATTAACACGATGAAAGGAGAATACCTGCAGGGTTTTATTATTATATGAAGTCATTGGGCTGGTTCACGCCGGTCGGTTCATCATTTTGTCAGTCAAACCGATTTCTAGACTGGGGACGGGATCCGCAGCATCTGTACATCGTCTCTTCTTCACTTCACTCCCTTCTGACGCTGCGGGAGACAGCGTATAACATATCTCTCTCCCAGAAGCCACTCGACTGTGACATCATTTCTTCAAGAGGAACAGTGGTGTTTAAAGGACTTGGCATCTCTTGGCGTTCTTATATATATGTCACTGCGGGCTCAAATCCTTGGCATTGGCCTTTGCGTCATCCACGCTGTTCACGCTACAGTGACAATATACCCCACCGGTCAGGGTATCGGATTCGCTGCAACTGCAACTGCTGACGCTGCCAGCTACACTGGAGCTGCTGCGTATAATCCGACCACCCTCAATCCACCTCCCGTTCCTAGCGGACTACCCACACAGTTTTTCATCCAATTGCAGAATGGCGGCACTCCCAACATTTCTGCACCAGTCAATGGCTCATTCCTCGGTTTTTCGGTAGAAATGTCTGTCGCAAACCAAGTTTGTGAGTAACCCAAGTGCTATTGTGCCTCGTAATTTCACTGAGCCATGTATAGTGGGATCGAATTCGTTAGCATTCCTGTCTCATGTCGGCCAATACGTATATTAACACTCTCGAAAGGTCCTTCATCCAAGTTCCGTTCCTCAACTTGATGGCGAACCTACAACAGCGCTCTGGGAGGGTCAACATTCGTGTGGGCGGAAACACACAGGAGACAGCGGTTCTCGTCGAAAAGACTTCTGATGGCAGGATGCTAGAGAAAAACGTTACTGGTGCATCCGGTCCCGTGCGTTTCTATATATTTGTTTCTACAGAGTCCATACTAACTTCTTTCGCTTTCCAGACACTAACACCTCCATTAATCTACACTCCTGATCTGCTCTACCTCATGAGAAACATTTCAGGTCTGGTAAATGTACATTGGTATCTCGGTACGTTATCCTATATCACTATTGAGTGTTCTATTCTATGCCTCTTACATATTTGTTTAGGTGTGCCGTTCCTACTTACTGATATTCCAACCCGCCTCGCTATAGCACAGCGAGGTCAAGAAATCCTCGGGGACTATCTGATTGGCCTCCAAATCGGCAATGAACCCGATCTTTATCAACGGCACGAACGTCGTACTGTGGCAAGTCGTCTGGTGCTTTTAAATGGGGCACAGTTGAGAATTCTATAGTACGGGCCATTTGACTATTTTGGCGATTTTGGAGTATATGTCGAACAAATGAACAACGCCAGTATCCCGGGTGCCGACAAACTAATTGGGCCCAATATTGCATACGCTGATTGGACTACTGAGCAAGTCTGGAATACCGGCTTTGTTGACACCTACAGCCAGAACATTCTCGAACTAGCGGTCGAAAAGTTAGTTAGTTCATCCACAAGTCGTTGAGTCAGCTAACATGATTCACGTTCAGCTATCCGACGGACAATTGCGCCGTTCAGTTCAATACAGGAGGAACGGTCCACGTTCCACAGGAAATCTTCCCGGACTTTCTCTCTCATAACTCCGGTAAAGGAATCATCGGGAAATTTAAGAACTCGACGAATTTTGCGATACAAAAGGGCAAACGGCTGGTCATGTTTGAGACCAATACCGCGTCGTGTGGTGGTTTTCCGGGTATTAGTGACGCGTTTGGCGCGGCACTTTGGGGAATCGACTATACTATGACGATGGCCGCAAACAACTTTGGGGGTGCGATGATGCATGTTGGTGGTCAAAACGTTTTTTATAATGTGCGTATTCATATATTAAGGATTTGATTCGAGTTTATCTGGCTGACAAAATCTGTGGCAGCCCTTTACACGCAAGTGTCTTCATACATCTTCAACCAACCACTCACTGACAGCTACTTCTAGCGCCTCCTACTAACCAATCAACGTTCCATCAATGGACCGTCGGACCAATCTACTACTCGGCTTTGGTTGTCGCAGAAACACTCGGCCCGACTAATGGCACACAGGTCCTGGATCTTAATGCAAACGGCGGCAATATATACACACCCGCATATGCGATCTACGAGAACGGTGACCCAGTCCGTATCGGCGTCGTCAACTTCGTCACCGATGCATCTGGTGCGAGCGACCTTAATGTCACTTTTGCCATCGGAGGCTCTGGGGTTAATGCACCCAATGCCACTCCTGCGCAGGTCAAAGTCAAGTAAGTTTCCCCACTGTGATTACTGAATATTGTCGCTGATGACCTATATAGATATCTTCGTGCCGCTTCCGTCTCACAGAAAGGCAACTACACTTGGGCTGGTCAGGTTCGTAGTCGTCTTTAAACTTAGCTGTCCTCGCAGTAACACCGAACCTTCGTTAGACGTTTGGAGGCAACTTCGACTCCGATGGCCGGCCGATGGGAGAAGAGGAAATTATCACAGTTCCTTGTGACCAGGCTACCAACGTCTGCGTGGTAAAGGTTCCAGCACCCAGTTACGCCCTCATATTCCTATCAGACTCCGCGCAAACCGAAAATGCTGGTGTACCCACGACGACATTCCCGACCTCTGCGCAGACCAAGACGCGGAACACGATCACGGTTGACCCTGCTGTGCTTGCGACGTCCAATGGAGGCTTCAACAAAAAGGTGGGAAGCACAAGTCCGGAGAATCTGAATTCGGCGAGGCCGCGGTCGGCCCCGACATTGTTGACGGTGCTGGCACTGTCTTTGGGTTTGGTGTTTGGGAGGCTATTTTTACGGTAACAGGGGTATATATTGCACATAGGACCACAAACATTCATTAGAATGAATGATTACTGTCGTTACTGATCTTGATGTCCATGAAGCATAGAGGGTTGGTGTCATACTTAATCATGACGCAATGGCATGCGGAACAATAGACTTTTACTGCCATATTTCAATGCCCTGCGAAGTCATTATGTTAGTCCTAAGCTTAGTTACAGGACTCCTAGAGTGTGGTCAAGGTATGAAGTTGGGCAACTTGTAAGCGAGAAACTTGTACACATCCCTGGCATATCCGTCCATAGATTTTATTTATTTTTCGTCTTGAAGACCTTCGTACGAATGTTGACATTCCGACATACATATTTTCTCACCACAGTAATATAGAGCACCGTCGTGCTTAATGACGAGCGGGATTGTGGATCATCGTGGCTCAGGAAATTGCTGGAAATTGACTGGTGGTTTAATGGGGTTAGACTGTTAGCACCAGTTTGGGCTGAGTCGGGCTTTGTTGACGCGTTGTTATTGTGACTTTGGAATTCTCGTCCGAGTCATTGAGTGAACTTGTCATGAACTACTCCCCTCTTCTTCCTGGCTGTGTCTGCGTTACGGACGGTTGTGTGCCTAAGCTCGTACTCAAGATGTGGAAAACAATGATTACCTCATGTCGAACGGCACAGCGTCTCATCCTGGGACCTGGGCCACTCTTTGGTGTTTCACGGATATGACCATCGACACAAGATTGGCATCATTTGGGGGTCCCCGTCACGAATTCATTGACCCTTATCCTTGTTTACATAGGTGAGTTGACCTTCAATCATTCACTCGATATTTTTCATCCAATGTATAAAACTGACCTTTCTGAACTACACCCCAGGTCTGGTCAGAAATCCAACCACGATAGATCTCCCTCGGCATATGCAGACACGTCAGTATAGTTCCAGTATAGCGCCAGTCGCACTTGAAACACTACTGTATAGCTGTATAAACTCCTCGAAGTGCAGGAGAATGATGATTAGTTCAACCGCAACAATGGGCAAGCAACTTCTGATATCTTGGGAAATATACGAATCGTCTCATCTGACTCCAATAACATCGTCATTACGTAACATCCCGAACTCATGTGCATACTGTTCCTGCTCTGGTGCAACCAAATATGGCCGTCCGTCCCTTTCAGAGATGCAATGACGGGTGATGGGGGGCTTTGGATGTGCATACCAGTATTTCGAAGTTCGGGGGTTACGCATGCGTGGATGAATTGTGCGCTTCAAATGGTGGCACACATCGCCTTCATAACCATATAAGAACGTTATCCCGATCAGTGGGCTCTCTGTTATGGAATGGCTCGGACTTCTGTGATGCACCTTGGCGTGATTTACCACTCGATTTGAGTATAGGGATGGGAATGAGATACAATTAGGGGAAAGTATTGAATTGGACCAAGTCTTCGAATTCGGTCGTCATACAGGCTGTGCAGCGCATGTACAGGTTGGTCATATTAGGATCGGGATTCAGTCCTTGGCTTATTTAATTTTTGTGATCAACAAGATATGGGATTCGCGTCGATATTCAGTCAAGTTCTTGCCAAGAGCAGGTTCTCTTCCGTACTACATGGACCACAATTTCCGAATGTGCTCCTCTCGCTGGGTATACGGAATTCCTTTCATGGTTATAATTTGAACCATTCGACAAAACACATACTAGGTCTACACTTCATACCAACGAGCAAACGCACGCCTGGGGAAATCTGGCGGTCGTTAAGTAGTGATAATATGGTCGATGGGCGCTTGAGCAAGGCTTTACAGGCCACCATCACCATCTGACCAGCGGCGAATCAAGGCGTGTTCCTACTGTCAAGCAGATATTCGGCAGTATCATTCGTGATTCTAATTGTCCCGAAATATGTTACTGTTGAGCCTTGATCTCCGTTCGCTATTTTTGTGGTCTAGTTTTTGCTCCCTCCTACACTAAGTAAGCATCTTTCACCTGTTATATGCACTATACAACTCCTCAAAACTGCCTCTAGGAACGCAGAAGCCAAACGAACAGCACTATTTATATTAAAGTAGAAGCCCTGGCGATGGGTTACCTGATGACCGAAATTGGTTTCAAGCACTGCATTAATGATCTTTGTTACTTTCCCTGGCCTTGCTTATAACACATACCGGGATGAGCTTTACATGCAACTTTTGCCATCATGGCCCGGTCGTCATGAACGCCTGTATGTCGAATGTCATTCCTAGGGATTCACATGTTTAACTACTGTTTACAGGGCCCATCTAACAATTCGGAACGATAGTCTAATGGGAGAACTCAGGTTACCAACTAGTATAGTCCCAGGACTCCCCACTCACTTTTCGTGGACTCCATCCCATGAATATTCAGAAATTGAGTTTGATGTTGATTGTCCAAACTCCAACTTTCATAACCCTTTCTCCTCTTCTACAAACGCTATCTCTGTGTTTTGGTTCTCTATCCCATGGCCACTGTCCATCCCTACACCTGAAAGGTATGTAAAGCGTACTTATGTCATAGACGCTCATAAAACTCAAATAACTTTAGAAAAAACTCCTGCACATTCACCGCCCGAAACCCGTAAGTTCTTCACTGGATGCGTGGTTGAGAACAAATACAATGAGTGACTGAATGCACTTTAGAAACACAGGTTCATCCCTTGGTTCAGTCGAAGTGCCCGTTATCCTCGATAATCCGAATCCACCAGATCCCAATGCAACTAACAACGGGTAGGTATTCGAATGTTATCTTGCGCAACATGGTTGAATAACTTGGCCTCTGATACAGGCCAGCGACCGAGTTTCCACCTTCACCGACGATAGCTGCGACCCAGACAAACAATAGCCCCTCCTTAACATCCTCCCAAGGGCAGCCAACTTCCACTCATTCATCTGCATCTGAGGAGCCAGCTTCATACAACAGCACAACTTTGACCAGTATGTCAGCAACAGCTTCCACAAGGTTAGACACACCACATTCCTTCTTCCAGTCGGGCCATACTTCTGTGACGGCTATAACGGCTGGAATGTCACCAGGGCCAGCAAACACTGCAGTAAACTCAGGTGTTACTAAACTATCGATCGGCGTTGCTGTTGGAGGAACAATAGGCGGGATCTTAGCCGTTATGATTATCCTGGTCCTCCTGACCCTTTGTCGACGGCGTAAGCAATCCCTCCTACAACACAATATACACGACGATCAACCACTGTCATCTGTGTCTATGCCATTATCATCAGACAAGGGAAGTAAGTTAACCATCGTCCTATTGTCCAAGCCAAAGAGCAACGTTATTGACTGCACTGAAGTATGGCAAAACCAAGTTGATGGAGCATCGTTCGATGCTCGATCAATGTATTCACAGAAACATGAACGTCTGACCCATGGCAGGGGCAGCACTGATCTAGGCTACCTCTCTTCAGATGGGCGTAGCAGTGCAGGTGTCACTATTCAGTACGATTACCAGCCGCATCTAATGGTCGCTCCACCGCCAGCATTGGCCAATGCATCCGCAAAGAAGCAAGAGAGATACAATCACTTCTTCGATAATTACTCTGACCGCAGTTATGAAATATCGAGTGCAATGGGCACTCCTTTTGGGGCAAGAAGCAGGTTGTGGGGGTCCCCTGACTTCGATGCTCGTTCTGATCCTGAAAGTCTGCTGGGTTCGGCCCCTGATATTGAGAAGATGGGTTCTGTTGCACGAGAAAAGCGTCAAGAAGAGCTCTTACAAAAGATGCGCAGGGTGCTGGATAGAACGAATCGCCGGAGAGGTTATACATAATGGGCCATGGCTTGAGCGTGCTCAGCAACAAACTCTAAGTTAGTCTAGTGTAGCATACAAGAAGGAATGAAATACACATCCTTTGACGAGGAAGAATTCTTCGGCCGCGGTGGGTGTTTCATTAAGCGTTGTGAATTACGTTCCTACATGTATAGTACTCTATATTGGGGTACCGAGACGAAAACTAAAGCCCAGATGCCACGAGAGAATTTCAACGGTTCCCTATCAACTCTCTATTGCCTTTCTCTGCAGTCGTGGTACCTTGAGTGGTATATCGGGGAGGGGCCTCTTGGTAGGCCACAGGTCCAGTTGCTGAGGTTGAACCAGAAGGACCCGCGACATGGAATACCTGGGAAGTTGTACCATCCGGGATAAATGGAACAAGGAACCCAGGCGTGGGGGTATTTTGAGGCTGGGCCCTCCATGGCCAATCTAACCAGAATAAAGGGCGCTGCCAATAAGGGTAAGAAGAATTACTTACGAGAAGTTGAACCATCTTCTGAAGGATGGGAAGATTCTAGAGTAGATTGCTTCGAGCCTTTACGAAAGAGATTTCGGATTAGATAGATGATGGCTAGAACAAGGCAAAGTGCAACGAGACCGCCAATGGCAATGCCAACTATGGCACCCGTGGATAAACGAGATGGGGTAGTGGATGGCGGCGGCGTTGGTTGATTAGATGAGGTAGGGGGTGTATTTGTGATCGTTGGGGAGGAGGACACTGCGCCAATTTTAGGGGAACTACCAACGACAAAATAGTCCAACCACAGGACGTTTGCGTTAGCTGCCTTGTTTGTCAACAACAACGTGTGACCCCCCTCGCTCAATATTGGAGAGGTGTAGAACACTTGTTTGTATAGGGCGACAGTTGAGGGCGTGCCTGTGAATTGGGAGATTGTACTGGAATCGCCGTCTACTATATATGTCGAGACGGGTGGCAATCCTGGGCCTGTGGGTCCGGAGTCAAACCCAATGGTCCCAAATACCTGTATGAAGGAGCCTGATGTTATGGGTAAAATATTACGATTATTGAAATGGGAAGTAGGCGAAATTACATACCATAGAATCTGACGAAAGCCTGAGTCCCGGGAGTGTTTGATCCATGAGTTGTTGAATTGAACTCAATGGAACTCCCTAGGTTAGACCATCTGCCACTGTAGGTGACATTTGGGCCGGAATCGTCGATTGTGGTATAGGTCGTCATTCAGCTATTCGTGGCAGTTGCAGAGTATGAGGAATGAGGTTTTAGGAAAGAAAGGAATGATAGTGGCCATCGAAGTACGCGCCATCATGATGACGCTCTGAGTTGTGATGATGCAGGGACAACTCTGATCTTCCCATGGGCGCATCTTCGTGTTTCCATAGCATCTTATGAAGGAAGTGCTGGAATCCAGTTCGTTGGGTTTCAAGATAACTAATCGAAACGCTGGGCCATGCTGCCACCGACAACTGTTGCTTTAACCTATGGTGTTGTAAACAGAGACTCAGCCGTGTTAGCCTAATGAACACAGAATCCTCAGTACGTGGTCAGAGGGAAAGAACGACTGAGGAAGGAAGAATGACGTGTAAGTATATAAGTGAAGTGACAA